>JXCR01048399.1:162556-202118 GCA_002079205.1 Phalaenopsis hybrid cultivar | reverse complement strand
AGGTAGTCCTCTATCTGCATCCTCCAGTAACTAAAATCTGTGCCATTGAACTTCTCGATCCCCGATGCCATCACTTCGTCTCCGCCCATCGTTTTCTTTTAGCCTCGAACCAAAGCTTTGATACCAATTGTTATAAAAAAAAAAAAAAGGCNTTTTTTTATTTTTGACCCATTTTAAGCATGTTGGGCTAAGTTTGGGTCAAACTTGGGCTAGAGATGGGCTAAGTCCAAATTTATTGTTGTGTTTGGTGTAAAACATCATAATGAACAATTTTCATGAAGGATGAAAATTGTTTTGAAATTGATTTGATGGTCAATTTGGATGGATTTTGATGGGTTTTAGTTTTAGACCCAAATTAGGCATATGAGGCTAATTTGGGTCAAACTTGAGCTAGCTTTGGACTAAGCACAAATTGATTGTTGTCNCTAGCTTTGGACTAAGCTCAAATTGATTGTTGTGTTTGGTCACAAATGACCTTATAAAGGATTTTCAATAAAAATTGGATGCCAATTTGAGGTCTAAGGCATTCAATTGTTGAGATTTGGGGTGTTAGCCAATATTGGGGCTAATTTTGGGAATTTTGGATTTAGGCCAAAATCAAATGAATTTGAGGCTTTATCAAGGCCAATTGATGGTTGATTTTGATGTTTAAGAATGTTTTAAAGATTTTGTAATATTAATTGAGACTAATTGACTAGGCTATGGATTCAATTGAATGAGATTAAGTCTTATGGTCAAAATTGGGGCTTTGACCCAAATCAAAATTGGGCTCAAATCATAGACCAATTGAGCCTGGATTTGGTTTAGTTTGGTCATATAAAAAGTGAATTGGAGCTTAGGATGGGAATTAGGGTCAATTGAGATCAAATTGATAAACATTTGGGATGGATTTAGGGAATTTTGGGTCTTTAAAGGACAACTTGAGGATTTGGTTAAAGATGGTCAAATTGGCCAAATTGGGTCATGTGGTAGTTGAAAGAAATAAAATTAGGAATACTTGGAATTTATTGGAATTTTTTGAGAATTTTAGAATTTTTTTGGGATTTTGGGTTAAAGAAGTGTCCCAAGAGCAGTTAGGTAATTTGGGGGTGTCTAGAGCAAAAGACCCAAGATGAACCTTTCAAGTAGAATTTGATAGATATTCATTCTAAATGAATCATGGATCAATAAAATCCCCATTTTGGGTCCTTATGTATTGGTCTTAGCTAAGGTATTGTGGGGGTATTGTGTACCTTAACTCCAAACCAACACCTAGAGTCAATCCTAAGGCCAAATGGTCCTATAGGAACTCTCCTTGAGTTCCCTCATAATGATCTTACCTCCTAAGTTCTAGAGGTTAAGATCAATATGTGGAACTTCAAGTTGAGTAAAAAGAAGAGTTTTGAATTTCTAATGGTGAGGATACCTTTTCTAGTTTTCTAAGACTAGTCAGTAGGAAAGTCCTATGGCTAGACCTAGGCTACTAAAGAAGTTTCTAGACCTCAACCAAAAGTGAGGTCAACAGGTTGTGACTACTTTGAATTGATCTTTATTTTCATGTGATGAGTATATCTCTAAACTTAATTTACATGTTGTATAGGTTGTATAACTTGTTAAATTTTATTGTGACCCATTAGGACTCGAAAGAGCAGTGGCAAAACAACATAGAATATTCACATTGTGTGAATGGCTTTGAAGGATGAGTCATGAGGAAATGCAACTTAGTGGGAGGAATATTGATATAGTTTGAATTAGGAGTTTATGGGTGACAGATGGAAATAATTTCCTAAATTTGAATCATACTCATTTCTGCACTCGATAGAAGGTAAATGAGTCTTATACTCCTGTTGTCACTACCACATTGTAATTCTTAGTATTAACACTTACAATCTACCTAGGAAATCACAAGAGAGAAGTACCTTAACAATCTTGAATTTCACCTTTTTAATTGATCCAGTCAAGTTTAACTTAGGAGTAGCAATATGCATAGGATTAGTTGTTATAAAAATCATATTTAGTAATCTTCCAAACTAGAACATGAAAGTAGTAAGATAGAATTCACCATTAGTTTGATCTTACTACAAAGCCACTGCCACCTTCCTATGTGATCGACACTCCAGACTTAAGTAGAGCCCAATAATACAAAAGCAATATGTGCACTTGTGTAGGAACCTTGGCTCTTAGATAGATATTGTGAATTAAATTAAATTATCATTAAAGTTTTGGTAATTATTGGGGTTGTTAATTGGCCATCCTAGACCAATCTCCAATCCTCTTTTGGGTTTAATCAGTTGTTCTAGGACGATCATCATATTCGTTGGGTTTGATTGACCGCTACGCATCGATGACCCATCTTAGGTTCGATTGACCATCCCAGGTTGATCATCCTATCTTTTGGGTTTGATCAACTGCTACGTGTCGATAACCCGTCTCAGGTTTGATCAGTTGTCTTAGGCCAATCACCCATCCTATTGGGTCAAATTGATTACCTCGGATTGATCCACCCCTTTCTTCGGTTTGACTGGCCATCACGGTTTGGTCGACTGACCACTTGCATGTTGTGCATGTGCATGTGCATGTTGGCCTAACTGCATATTGCATCATATCCTATGTGTATTTGCATGCATGATCATTATAATTTTTCTGAGTTGCACGTCCCTTTTGTTTGGGCTACTACCGCCACGACATGCCCACCTTTGGGTAACTTCCTCCTTGACATACCCATCCTTTAGTCCGTTGCCCTCATGACATGCCCATCTTTAGATGTCGGCCTAAAATCTCTTAAAAATAAATTTATCTAAATTTAATATATGTATGTAATTTGATTTATAAAAATAGTATTTTAATTTTAAAAAATGTGAGACCAAACAGATCCCATACATTTAATAGTTTAAATGACCAAGCACAATACTACAAGTAATGCACCTATCCCAAAGAATATCACATTACTCGTCATCGGGCTCAATTAAAAAAACTAAAAGAGTTTATGACATTCGTTTGGCCTACAAACCTTTTGTATATGTTGGCTAGAAAATTTCCTTATCTAATATAAGGATTAGATAGGGTTTATATTACTTGGGTTATTTAGCTCCCTATAGAAATAGGCTCCTATAATTAAACATCGTAAGCGACCGAAGCCATTTTGGAAAACTCTCGATAGTGACCACAGGTATTTATCTTCAAGATGGCAAATTTAAGTTTTTCAAGTTTGGACATGGAAAAAACCAAATGGGATTGGATCAAATAGAAGCACTAATTTTTTTTATTGGAATCCAAAGTAAAGAGAAATAGGAGATGTCATAGATTTCAAGGCAAACCTCGATGACTTCACAAACTATCATATTGTTAGGCTTGATGTTTTAAGAATGAAATTATTTAATGTTTACTCTTACATCTAATTATTTAGGGCATACATCTGCATTGTATCTGATCATGCAAATAGCCTGGAAGATTGGAGAATTTATGTCATGTCAAATGATGACCTCAGAGTCCTAACAGAGTTAGGGATTATATTGCATAACATGGTTATGCAAAGGCCTAAAGATAATGTAAAGATTTATTCTTGTGCCACCCCTCTTCTTGTAGTTGGTATGATTAACACTTGGTGCATCTTTTAGGATGTTGAATGATGATTTATCCATGAATTACACCTAAGGAATAGAGCTTAATATAGGTGAGAGATAGAGACAAAGAGGGAAGTACATAATAACGAATAATAATTTTAATTATCGATTAGCTTTTTCCAAGAAAATGATTCACTGTTGATAGAAAAGGGGGTAAAACATATGAAGTTAATTATTTGCCCCCACTTTAATGGGAGCATTGCAATATATTTTAGGTAATTTACATATATAAGCATTTGGTTCGTGTTGACCTCACTTTTGGTTGAGGTCTAGTTTTTCCTCTTTAGTAGCCTAGGGTCTAGCCGTAGGACATTCCTTTTGACTAATCCTAGAGAATTAGAAAAGGAACCCTCACCATTGGAAACTCTAAACCCTTCTTTGCTCAACTTGAAGTTCCACATATTGCTCCTAACCTTTGGCACTTAGTAGGAGGGACCAATATAAAGGAGCTCAAGGGGAGTCCCCATAGGACAACTTGGCCTTAAAGTTGACCTTGGGTGTTAGTTTGGAGCTAGTTCACTCACTTACACTCACTTTCACTCACAGTTACTCATAACTTGTTGGACCTAGGGTTGACCCAAACTTGTTGGCTTTCATCCCTTGATCTTTGGGAAACTCATGTAGATGCTCCCCTAGACCCACTAGCCCTAGGCTAGGGTTTAGCTAAGACCAGAATATACAGAACCCAAATGGAAATTCCATTGGTCCATGGCTCAAATAGAGTGGTTGGCACTCCAATTTCACCAAAATATCCAACTTAGTCGTTGCCCCCCCCCCCCAAACCTACCCAAATTACCTAAACACCCCAAAACCCTAAATTTAATCAAAATTCCCAATTTTATCCAAGATACCCAAATTTATTCAAAAATAATTTCACACCAATTGAAACTATCCAAATTACCTAAAATGTCCCTAAATTTTTAAAATTACTAAAATACCCCCAAATTTGCCAAAATTACAAAAATACCCTTGGTGGCCCAAAATTTCTCAAAACCTTCAAAATCACTTATCCAAAACCAATTTTGACCCTTCAATTAAACTCAGTTTGACCAATTTGACCAACTTTAACCAAAAGCCCCAATTGCCCTTAAAGGCTCAATTTCCCCAAATTCATCTCAAATCTCCATCAATATGATCCCATTTTCCCCCAATTTCAATTTTCAACACAAAATTCATCATGACCAAACTCAATTCAAATCAAATCCAAGTCTAATTGACCCACATTTGAGTCCAATTTCCACCCAAATCAAAAAAAGCCCCAATTTGGCCTAAAACCAAAATCCCATTCAATTGACCCGCAAATCTTTCCACTTGCCTCAATTGTGAATCATAAAATCTTTGAAACATTCCCACGCATCAAATTGAACCTTCAATTGGCCTTGTTTAAGCCTTAAATACACCTGAAATCAAGTTGGACCAAACCCGCCAATTTGGTTGTCTCTAAATGTCACCTAATTGAATGCCCAAACCCTAAAATTGACACCCAATTGATGTTGGGAAATCTTCATGATATATCCATATACCATTTTCAACCATCAATTTAGGCTTAACCCAACTCTAGCCCAAGCCTAATACAACATCCCCAAATTGACCAAATGGTAAATCCTCCAAATCAAGCCAAAATCACTCCAAATCTTTTCTAAACTCTTTATGACAATCATCTACTCCAAATTGATCAATCAATTGGGCTCAATGTCATGGCTAACAAAACCCAAACCCAAATTCAGGCCAACTTGACTCAAATTGAACCCACGCACCAAAATTGACTAAGTCATGCACCACAGCCACCAAGTACACCCTATTGACCAGTTGTTGACCTCACTATTGGTTGAAGTTTATTTTTCCTCTTTAGTAGTCTAGAGTCTAGCCATAGGTATTTCCTATTGACTATTCCTAGAAAATTAGAAAAGGAACCCTCACCATTATATTTTTAAACTCCTCTTTACTCAACTTGAAGTTCCACATAGTGGTCCTAACCTCTAGCACTTAGTAGGTGGGGGCAATATGGGGGAGCTCAAGGTGAGTTCCCATAGGACTGGTTGGCCTTAGGGTTGACTCTGGGTGTTGGTCTAGAGCTAAGGCACTCACTACAATCACCTCATTCACAATCACTCAATACCCTAAACCTAAAATTCCTTGACTTTGATTCCTTAATCCTTTGGGAGACTCATGTAGATGGTCCCCTAAACCCTCTTGCCCTAGGCTAAGGTTTAGCTAAGACCAGTACATAGAGGACCCAAATGGGGTTTCTATTGGTCCATAGCTCATTTAGGGTGGTTGGTACTCCAATTCTACCAAAAATACTCAACTTGGCCTTTTTCCACTAAACTTCCCCCAAATTACCTAAGTACCCTTGAAACCCTACATTTTGCCAAAATTCTTAAATTTACCAAAAATACCCAAATTTGTTCAAAAATCATTTCAAACCTTTTTGAAAACATCCAAATTACCCAAAATCACCAAAATATTGCCAAATTACCAAAATGCCCCTCCTTAGCATAAAATTCCAAAAAATCCCAAAAATTTCCAAAACCTTCCTAATATTCCCAATTTCATTTTTCTCAACTACCACATGAGCCAATTTGACCAATTTGACTACTTTGACCAAAACCCCCAAAGTGCCTTTAAAGGCTCAATTTCCCTAAATTCACTTCAAAAGTTCATCAATTTGCTCCCAATTTCCCCTTATTTTAATTCTAAACTCAAATCCATCTTCCATATGACCTATTTAAATCAAACCCAAGCACAATTGGCCCATGTTTTGAGCCCAATTTTGATCTAAGTCAATCCGTCAATTTTGGCCCTATGACTTGGTTCCACCAAATTGAACCCCATGGTCTACTCTATTGGTCTCAATTTGATTCCTAAACTCTTCATAACATTCTTAAAGACCAAACTTGACATTAAATTGGCCTTGGTGAAACCTCAATTTCATTTAATTTCAACTTAAATCAAAAAATCCCCAAATTGGTTGTCCCCAAATTCCACCAAATTGAATGCCTTAGCCCCAAAACTAGCACCCAAATCATGTTAAAAACTCTTCATGACATTCCTATTGACCATTGTCAACAATCAATTTGGAATTAGCCCAAACTTAGCCCAATCTAGACCCAAGTCTAGCCCAACATGCCCAAATTGATCGAAATTTCAAAATCCCTTAAATTGAACCCCCAATTGAACTCAAAATTAGGGGTGTAAACGAGTCGAATACAAGTTGTTTGGCTCGTTTATATTTTGAGCTCAAAAAGTGTGTTCGTGTTTGGCTCGTTTGCTTAACGAGTCGAATACANATAAATTAGAATCAATTTATCAAAGAATCTGTCGTAATAGGAAGTGGACCGGGTCTCCACCTTCCTTAACACCTATCACGTGGTTCTGCCTGCCCAACGTCACAGAACTCGTGTGTGTACCTTATTTCTAATATAAACTCTTCCTAGAACTTTAAAAGTACAGCAGGAAAAAAAACTCAACATGCATGAAGACAATGTCAGCAGGGAAAGCCAAACAAGCATGCAACGTCTCTAAGCCATGTATGGCGGGGAAGCTAAGCAGCGCCTCCAGAGTTAGTAATAATCATTAAGTTGCTCCCCTTTTTATTGTACTTATGTGCACATATATATGGCATGGTGTCAATCAACTTTCTAAAAAAAATGAATTTAAGATTTAAAATGTGGCTATATAATATTGGTTTTAAAAATAACATTTTTTAATTTTTAAAAAATGTGACCCAATTGATGTCATTCATTCAATAGTTTAAATAGTTGATCACAATAACACAAGTAACATGACACTCTGAGAGATAAGCATATCACTTGTTAACAGTCTCTACCATTTAAACTAAGAAATTTATGACATCCGTTTGGTTTGTGAAACATTTTGTGTGACAAACAGTTCCCCTATCTAATATGTAAATATTAAACAGAGTTTATTTTACTTGAGTTCTTAGTTCCCTATAGAGACAAACCCTCATATTTAATTACATCTTAGGCAATAAAATCACCCAAGAAAACTCTTGATTAAGATCAATAGTTTCGTCTTCAAGAATTCAAAGTTTTGTGTCTACGGTTGCTTATAGAAAAATTCAAGTGGGGAAAGGACCAAATAAGAACAATTATTTTAGGAGTCGAAGGAGTGAGAAGTAGGAGATGTCAGAGATATGGAGGCGAACCCAGATGACTTCTTAAACTATTCTAATATTTAGCTTTACATTTTAGAAGTGAAATTTATTTAATGTTTAGTCCTGTTAATTATTAAAATTTAGGGCTTACACTTGCATAATATTTGATCGTGCAAATGACCTAAGAAGATAGGGGGATTTAAATCGTACCGAACGAACAACCTCAGAATCCTAAAAGAGTTAGGACTTATATTGCACAACATGATTGCGCAAAAGTTTTTGGAAGGATAAATTTGAAGTTTTGGTGAAGTTGGTGAAATAGTCAAGAAATGCTCTGGATTTCAATTGAGAAATTATGGTTTTAAGGAGGAGAAGAAGGGCTAAAAATGATGGGGATGAAGTTCGTGCGAGTGTAGGAATGGTTTGGAGACAATTGGGCAGAGTTTCCCGTAGGTTCAATCACTTCTTCCATTTTGGGCCGTGAGGGGGATCCTTCTTATAGGCTCGACGATGGAGCTTGATTGGCCAAGCTAAGAGGTTCAAGGTGATGCTTATGTGGAGAGAAGACAGGGGCAAGAATCCAATGGGAGTGAGCCACATTGAATGAGCTCAATTTTTGGTTTGGCTCACGGGTGACTTTTTGGGTTTGGGTTTTCCAACGACCATGGTGGTCGGTCAAACCATGGGTGGTTACCATCTCGTTGAGGGAGCTCAGTGGGTGTTGGTGAAGCCAATTAGGTTTAAGCATGGGTATGCGTGATAAATTGAAATAAAATGGAAGAAAAGCCTCTTTTGGGTTTGACTTGGGTTTGAGTCATGGGGAAGGGTTTGGCTCACTCTCCATGGTGGCTAGAATCTGACATTTATCATATGGGCTCAAATGGTCAAGTCCCAGTCATAGGGATTATGACTTAATCATGGGTTTAGGTGAAGCATAAGGTTAAGTACTTTTGGGGGAATCATTAAAAGACCTCCTCATTTTACTTTTTAGGGAAGGATGGCCCACATGAGGCTTGCACATGGCTCCATGGCTTCCACATGGCTTGGGTGAAGCAATATTGCTTGCCTATTGCTCATGCATGGCCTACATACTCATACACGTAAAATATAAAAAATATCCTTTACAATCCCCTTGCAGGCGTAAAATATAACATCATCATATTGCACTGTCTCCTCTATAACTATTCATTATTGTTCATTTCTCTTTTTATCTCTTTCTCTCTCTTTTGACTTGCATTACATTCATTGACATGTGAACCATGAACAAATTAGGATTAAACAAATATAAATTTAAAAAATGATAACCCAATTCAACCTATTTTTAACTTAACATGTGCTGGTACTACTTTTTTATCCAAACCCACATGTCAATCACCTTCTAATTCATACAGAGTAGCAAACTGATTTCAAATATCTAAAAGAGAATATCTGGAATGCACAGCTTTTTATGCTGAATGCTTTTTAAAGGGGGATTTGCATTCATGCCACTCAATTCTTATATATTTAACACTCAAAACTTAACATTTACACTTATAACATATTTGATTGCTTAAACCTATCAATGAAAAGTGTATTTCACTCTACAAATTAAACCAATGATATTTTTTATGCCAAACGAATGATTTAGGTGATATACATTTAAAAATTAAAATTTAAGTGTTCGATATATAGATACATAAGAATTTGGTGATATGTATGTAAATGCTCCTTGAAAAATTAGTAATAATGATATTTTTTATGTTTTATTAAACATTTGAGTGTTATGCATGTAAATATAAAAAAAAATTCAACTGTTAGAAATATAAATACATAAGAATTATGTGTCGCACACGTAAATGCTGCTACTTTTCCATTGATTTTTAGAATAAGATTTTAAGAAAATATCAACAGTCAGCACTTGAATCTTCTTTACAATCTGTTCAAATCTTTTGCATGTATATTATTAACTGGTTGAGCAAATCTCAAAGCAAATTCTAAATATAAAAGGTAAGTTTAGGTGTTAATATGTAAATAAATAAGAATTGACTGGTATACATGTAAATGCCCCCAACAGAAAAAAAAAAAAATAATAATTATTCAAATTTTCATATACTTTCAATTTTACTTTAAGGGGAATACCTGGGGGTTTTTATCTTATTTTATTTTCAGCAGTTGTTTGATTTGTTGCACTTGAAATGCAAGTAAACACCTGCAACAGTTAATATCAGAACGATGAAGAGAACAAAGTGGTTTTACAACTTCAAATCAAGTAAACATTTTTTTCTCTTTTTTTAAATCANCGAACACGAGCTTCTTAACGAGTCGAACACGAGCTGTTCGCGAACAACGAGCCGTTTTGACAGCCCTAGTCGCACACATAAATGCTGCTACTTTTCCATTGATTTTTATAATAAGATTTTAAGAAAATATCAACAGTCAGGACTTGAATCTGCTTTACAATCTGTTTAAATCTTTTGCATGCATATTATTAACTGGTTGAGCAAATCTCAAAGCAAATTCTAAAATACGATATTTAAAGCAAATTCTAAATATAAAAGGTAAGTCTAGGTGCTAATATGTAAATAAGTAAGAATTGACTGGTATACATGTAAATGCCCCCAACAGAAAAAAAAAAAAATAATTACAATAATTCAAATTTTCATATACTTTCAATTTTACTTTAAGGAGAATACCTGCAACAGGGGTTTTTATCTTATTTTATTTTCAGCAGTTGTTTGATTTGTTGCAGTTCGAATGCAATTAAACACCTGCAACAGTTAATATCAGAACGATGAAGAGAACAAAGTGGTTTTACAATTTCAAATCAAGTAAACATTTTTTTTCTCTTTTTTTAAATTAAATGTAAATACTTTAATTTACATAAAATTTTCTCAAATCAAACAGCTCAGTTGATAAATTAAATTCTCAATTATTTTGGAAAGGTTTAGTTGATTTTAAATATAGTGAAACTGGAAAAATGGCTGAAATGAACCTGGAGATGATGCACCACTGCACTTCCTTCTGTATCTCTAACCCTCAATCACTACATGAAATGGAATGATCAGCCACTTTGATCATCAAAGCCTGCATGGTGNCTTCACCAAAAATTGACCCAATCAAGCCAAATTGACCAACCAAAGACCACCACAGCCAAATTTTAAACCTTATTGACCAAACTAAACCCCATGAAATAACCTAAATGAGCCATAGACCAAAGAATCCCCAAATCAAGGGATTTGCTTCCAAAATTGCTTAAGCCTAAGGGATTTTTGCCAAAACTAAGCATTTGCCCAAATAAATTGCTGTGACATATTCCCCTGGCTCACCTGACCTCCTAGCCACCTCCCCTAGCCTTGCCAGCTGGCCTAGTTGCCGGAAAATGGCTAAACTGAGAGCCACCCCTATAGAATTAAACCCAATTCAAACCTAGAGGCCACCTCATCCCACTTTAAATTTAAAGACTCTCTGCCCTCCACCTAAGAAAACTTTTTCACCTCCAATTAGCCATGGCAGCCACCCTAAGCCAATTTTATAAAACCTCTCTTCCATGGCTATAAGAGGGTGTACTGAAATTTTTTCAAGGAGAACCTTCAAAATCACTCCCCGAGCTTCTTTGAGACCTCCACTGTGCAACCCAATTACCCCATTGCCCTAAATCCCCTTGCCGGAGCTCAATTTTTTAGCTCAAAACCTTATTGGAGATAGTACAGAGCTCTTTACACCTCTACACTCCACCAAAATCAAATTAAACTCACCCACACCATCACCACCTTGAACTAAGACAAAGCCTCATCAAATCCCCCTCACATAGAACCTCTACACTAGAATTTGATCAACACCCAAATTTGGCCTTGATTGAATTTGGGTCTAGACCTTTCACCATGACCAGAGGCTCAATCCCTAGCCTCCTTGGACCTTCACAAATATGCCGAGCACCTTTGATTGAAGCCTCACTTCTCGAAGCAAATGTATTGAACTTTCCCTATTCCCGAGCTTATTTTGATTCTCCATTTGATTAGGCTCAGTTTCATGGCAATTTTACCATATAGATGTGTTCTTCTCACATAGACAAGTCCATAGAATCAAACCTTATGAGATTTGATTGAGTCTAGAGAGAGATATTAAAGTTTTAGTGTGAATGATTCTAGGGTTAGCCTATTTATGGACAATGATGCAGAGCCATCCGATCGCACATTTATCTCATCAACGGACAAGATCTAGTCGTAGGTTGATGGGGTGTCGCGTGTTTAAATAGATAAATAAGGTATTTTTTTATTTAAATAAATAGCTCTAACTTCAAAAATTCATATCTTGGTGTAGAAAAATCACAAAAATAAAATAAAATTACCCTTTTGCTCAGTGAATAAAGGAGAACGATGTGCAAATGGTTTGAAGTTCATTTGATGCATATTTTATTTTTAATTAATTAAATATTTTTTTGAGTTTTGATTCTCCATGCATGTAGACATTTCACCATGGCTTGAAATTTTGGCATGTTGTTGTCTATGTCCTAAGGAACATTCTCTGATTTTCCCAAAGTCAGTGGAGACTTTCAGACTGAGATCCATATTTTTCAAGTTTATGTCTATTATTTGCATAAATTAATCATAATAATTAGCATGTTGCTTAGAAAATTCTAAGAAAATTTTGGAAAGTCTGTCATGACCAGAGAACCCTTTGGAAAATGTTTCAGAGAACTCCCCATAAAAAATTTAAAATTTTTGAAGCTCATTTGATAACTCAAACTGATTTTCTATGTTAAGTGTCAATTTTAACACTAAAATGATTTTTAATAATTAAAATATAACTCAAAAAAATTATAAAAATTGGTTTTGGGAGTTATCTATGATCAGATAATTTTTTTAAAAATAAAATGGTAATTAAAATAAAAACTTCGTTTTTAGCCTATTTTTAATATTTAAATAATTAAAAAATTATAAAAATCACAAAAAAAATTCATGAAAATGTTCTAAATTATTTCTTAAGATTTTAGGAATAATTAGAATATTTTTTCCTAACTTCCTAAGTGAAGATATTGAATTTTGAAGCTTAAAATAATTTTTAAAAGCTAAAAATGGATTTTCACTAAAATAATCCTAACAATTCAACAAAAAATTAGAAAAATGTGAAATTTATTTCTTTGAGTTCCTTGACCTCAGAGAGATTTAATAAAAATGTGAAATTTAATTTTCCATATTTAAAATATTTTATAGTTAAAAAATGCTCAAGAAATTAAAATAATTCTAATAATTCAAATATAAATCAATAAATTATGAAATTTGGTCCAAATAGTTCTATAGTCGAAGTGTACCTCCAATAAAAATTTCAAGGGATTAGGCTTTGCCTTGGTGAAGTTATAGATTTTTGTTTGAAAAATCTTATTTTTGCATAAAAATAAATATGTAAATTAAATTAAATTTTGAAAAATTGCATTTTCTCATCTTATGTCTTAATTGACCCATGAGTGAGGTGGGATAAAATTTTCAAAGTTATTTGATTTAAATTTTACAAATTATGAAGTGATAGAGTCTTAGGGGCAAAAGTGTAATTTTGGAAATTTGGCCTTAATTAACATTTAAGCTTAATTCAAGAAAAGGAAATGGGTAACCTTTGATCCTAATCAACATATTTGGATGATTGAAACATAGTGGATTAATTGGTAGAAACGAATGTCACTTTTATTAATTAAAGGATAAATTTGTAATTTCCTTAAATTATCAAACTTTGGGAGTCTATCAAATTAAACGATCCTAGACTTAGGAGTATGGTTTTGGGTGTTAATAACTCACCAATTTAATACCCCTATTTAATGATTCACTTTTAAAAGTTTTGATAATGAATCATCATCACCTACAAATTCAATCTCTTTCAAAATATAACTAATATATATCAAAAGTCTAAAGGGCTTATTAATGACCTAAGCTAAATCAAATCTGATTAAATGAGGATTAGAAAAGTAAACATAATTAAAATTGAACACCATTAAAACACTACAAGCCCAAATTAAGAAGTTGGCTAAGTGACTTGATGACATTAACTTGCCACTTTAAGGGTCTTCACCTACATATATCTCAAATTAAATTATAAGTGATAATTACCCCACTCTTAAGGATAATTGAAACATCAATGTTCACTGAGCATTAAAGATGTTTACATGATGAGTTATTAAGTAATATAATAAGTTTCAATGAGCTTGAGACTTTTCGCTAGGCAGTGAGAGGGAAGCATGGACCTGCTTCTTTCTCCAGATCTATTGGATACCTCGGAGGTCTACTAAACTTAATATGTTTTGCTTAACAAAAATCATCCTTAACCAAGTCAATAGGGACCCACCAAGATATGACCTAGGGTTGGGTAGATCATTAAAATCTTATTTTTCTGCTTTACATAGAAAGCCCTCACATGCATTTTGAGTTTCACGTTGTGGAACGAGAAGACTTGCTAGGTACGCTTTTTACAGTTTACAGTGTCATCTTTCTTGTACTTTCCCACTGTACTTTTTATGCTTATAAAACTTGCATGCTAAACAAATATATCACCATGCATGAAAACCAAAACTGCTAGGATAGCCACAAAACCAAAACCAAAACCAAAAATAAAATCAACCAAGATAAAATTCACCTCCATAACATTCAAAATATAAAACAACTCGAAATTTAATCACAAACATCATAAAAAACCACAAAAATAACTAAATTAGGATGCCTCTATCGGATGATCGATAATCCGTCGGAGGAGGTAACCTACAATTGCTAACGAGGCTTCCCACGGTTAATGAAAGTATGGAACTCATTAAGTTGAGTTTAGTAAATTCATTTAGACTAAGTGAATCCAAACGAAAGTAGTGGTGTCGGAATGAGGGAGCTGTAGGATCCTAACCGGTGTCACTCTAATCAACTTTACATGCCCCCATAAAATTTAAAGAACTACGTCCATAGGGCCACCTGATTTGACATCATAACTTGACACCCTAGAAAACTCAAACTCGTCACGGCAAGGATCTTGGAGCTAGCATGGCGGGCAGCACGGCCGTCTTCAATAGAAAAGCATCTCTTCCCCAGCTAAAATAATTCCTTCCTTAGAATTAAACAACAAAGTCATAGGTCTTCGGTTTTCTTATGCAACATAAATCCTCAACTTATCATTAGGTCTTTGCACAATCATGTTATGCAATCTAAACCCTAACTCGCCTTAGGATTCCGAGGTTGTCGTCCGTCACAACCTGAATCCTCACATCTTCCAGGCTATTTGTGTAATCATTTCACACAAATGTAAGCCCTAACAAATTAAATCTGCAGCATGAAATTAGATATAGAGGCTTGTCTTTATAGGAAGCTCGTCCCAACCCAACTTAATATAAACCCTATTTAATTCTTAATATTAAATATGGGAAATTTTCGACAAATAAAATGGTTTCACAGACCAAATGGACATCATATATTTCTCAGTTTATTTGATCGAGCCTCATCCTCAAGTCTTGTGTTTATTCTTCGGGATAGATACTCCTTAGTTTATTTTATCGAGCCTCATCCTCAAGTCTTGTGTTTATCCTTTGGGATAGATACATCAACACTCTTTCATTTAAACTATGAAAAATATGGGGTCAGTTTGATTTCATATTTTTCTAAACATTAAAATGTCCTTCCAAAGAGGGCAACGGGATTTCGATTCCGATGACCGGCAGCTTCTTACAGGCAACTTCTTCAACCAAAATAGTGTTATGGACCAATGGTTCCCTAAATTAAGGAATTTCATCCCATTTTTGGGTTTAAGCCAAAATATCTCCACCATCATGAGAATCCATTAGTGGTTAATAATGATTAACCCTCCCCCTAGCTCACCTGACTTCTCTGGCCTCCATCCTTGGCCCTACCGGCCAGTTTAGTGGCTGGAAAACACCAAAATCAAGAGTCCCCATGCCTTAACTCAAACCCAATTTCACCCATCCAATGTGTCGAGCTTTGATTGGTGTTTGGCATTTTGAAGCCCTCCACAAAAGCACTTAATTGAACCCAAATTGAAGCCTTGAGCTCCACCATAAGCCCCTCTATTTAAACCACCTTCTCCATGGCTAAAGGATAACTAACCAAAATCCTTGGGGAAACTCTGCCAAAATCTCACCAGAGACTCTCCAAGCCTTCCTCAGCTCAAGTCAACCATTTTCCCCAACTGTTCCCCCCTGCGAGAGTTCAACTTTCAGCTGAAAATCAGTCTGAAACCATGACACATTTCTCCACAGCCCCAAAGTGAACCAAACTCCAATTAACTGTGCACACACCATCCCCACAGTGAGAGGAGTTGATCCCCCATAAAAGCCCCTTCTCAAACAGCCTCTAACCTAGTTTTATACCAACACCTGAAATCGAGATTGGTCAAAAACATAGCTAGACAATTCACTAGGGTTTGAGACTTCATTTGGATGTTTGTTGGACCCAACCAAAGCTACCACAACCATTTGATTGAGGCATCCCCCCTCAGATCAAGGTATTGAGCTCTAACCCTAGCCCGAGCTTCTTTTGATTCTCCACGTGTATTAGCTTGATTTCATGCTTGATGAACAGTATAGATATGTTTGTCTTGAGTAGATGAAGGTTTAGAAACAAACTCAATGTGATTTGGTTGAGCCTAGGTGAAGATTTTTTAAGATTTTAGTGTGAACGGTTCTCGGTTAGATCATTTGGGGACTATAACGGGGAGCCGTCCAACAACGCATTTATTTCATCAATGGAGGAGATCAAGTTGGACCAACCTTTGGTACAAAAAGGTGGGCTGCGTGGTAGCTGAGGTTAATGGCAGCATCAAATGGCTGAGCGCCGAGTGTGATTTCGAAGCCGTCGTAGAATAAGGTGGTGTCGCGTGTTTAAGTAAGAAAACATGGATTTTCTAAATTATTTTTAATTCTTGATCTTCAAAAATACATATCATTCTCTAGAAAATCATAAAAATAAATAAAAAATACCCTCTTACTCCGTGAACAGAGGAGAATAATGTGGATTAAAAATAAAAATTATTTGTCAAGCATAGGATTTTTAATTAATTAAGTACTCTTTCAGGTATTTTAAATCATTATGATTAAATTCTAACCACCATGAATTGAAATTTTTAGTGATGGTTCCACATGATAGAGGGCATCTTCTATGATTTTTCCAAAGTCATAGAGCACCATTGTGCTTCTAACCCTAATTTTCAAACCTAACTGGTTATTTTGGCTTTATTTAGTCATCTATATTAAAACATCCCTCATAAAATTATGGGACCAATTTTGTTAAGTTTCCAGTGGTTAGAAGTGCTTGGGAAAAATATTGTGAAGATTTGAATAATTTTGTATCCTTATGTTACTAATTAAATATTTTTACCTTATATTAATTTATTTAAATTTTATATAAATAAAAAATTGACAAATTCAATTCCACATTATTCATAAGAATCATTTCAACTTACGGTAAAAATTTCAAATTTATTTAAGTTTATTTGGCCATTAAAGTAAATTTTGTAAGTAAAAATAGCAATTTTGCACAAAATGAATTATATTAAATTAAGTAAGCTTAGAAAAATTATGAAAAATAGTTTTCTGAGTTCCTTATGATTAGGGGCATTTAATAAAAATAAAATTCATTTTTGTGAAAAGTATGTTATTTTTAAGGTATATTTTGCATTAAAAAATAACTAAAATAATAAAAATTTTCAAAAATAGAAAAAAGTTCAAAATATGTGCAATTGTTCCCTGATCATTTGACACCCCTTAAAATATTTTTCCTGATTTTTCTAAATTAAAAATAAATTTCTAAAGGCCTAAAAATGTTTTTTTTTTTCCCATTAAAATGGTTATAATAAATTAAATATAAATCAAAAAAATATAAAATTTGTTCCTATGAGTTTTTTGGACCTATAAGGGTTTAATAAAAATTTAAAATGATTTTTGAGGATTAAAACATATTTTTTTATTTAAATAATCATTAAAAATAACCTTTTAAATGACTATAATAATTATAATATTATTCAAAAAAATAATGAATTTTTTTTTGCTAAGTATTTTTCAGACCTAGGAAAACCTCCAATAATTTTCCCATAAATTAAAATTTCATTTTGATTAATTAAATAAATTTACATTGAAAAATCCTATTTTTGAATTAAAAGAATTATTTTAAATTAAATAAAATTGTGGAAAATCTTATTTTCCTCCCTGATATTTTAATTAATCCATGATAGGATACTCAAGTATTTTCCAAAGTTGTTTGGATTTTGCTTGAAGAATTATAAAATGGAAGGACCCAAGCGCAAAGTGGTAATTTTAGATTTTCGTGCCTTAATCAAAATTTAGGATTAATTAAAGAGAAAATGAGTAATTTTGATCTTAATAACTATGTCTGGATGATTGAGATACAATTGGATTAAAAGGTAGAAACTCACTTACCACCTCTTCACATTATCAATAAAATCGTAATTTTCCTAATCTTCATGATTTGGAAGTTAACTAAAATCAAACGATTCTCAAGTGGTGGGCTTAAACCAGGGAGATGATAATTTATTTATCTTAAGCCTAAAATTGATGACAATGGGATCTTTCAATAAGAATAAATATCACTTAAACCAAATTTTAACCACCACCAATTTCCCCCGTTATGATTGTTAAGGGCTTAGTAGTGACCTAGGTTCGATGCCTAAACTCAACTGATAGGATTTAGAAGATAATATGATTGGTAATTAACATCTTTAAACACTCCAAGCCCATTTGTGATGGGCACCAAATATTTAATGACTTAAGTTTGCCTTAGGGGCATTCATCCATATAACTTTTAAGTAAAGTATTAATATGATTAAGTATCATATCCTCGGGATAATTGAATTGTCAAGTTCCACTGAGCAATGGGGTAGTCACACTCTAACCCTGGATGATTAATGAAACAATATGATGAAGTTTAAATAATGAACTCAAATTAATTCAAGAGATCCTCAAAGTAGTTCAAGGTCATTCCCTAAACACATAGAAATGTTCTGGATATTTTGAAGGTCAAATTGAATTCACCTTATTTTGTTCTAAAATCATCCACTAAGAACTTCAGAGAGTCAATAAATTCATACTTTAGGGTTTGATAACCACACCTTCGTCTACTCTTGTAATTTGAATTCTTTGTAAAATTATATACACACTACCAAAACTAACCTTTCAGGTGGAGGAACTAGAAGAACCGACAGGTACGCTTTTAAATTATTGCATTTACCTTTTTGTACTTCTTATCTCAAATTTGCTTGTTAAACAATGATGTCACTCTGCATGTCAAAACCAAATATGTTAGAACAGCCGCAAAACCAAAACTAAATTTTAAAAATTAAACAAGATAAAATTCACTGCCGCAACTAGGGGTGTAAACGAACTGAACATGAACGAACAGAGCTTGTGTTTGTGTTTGGTTCGTTTGAAATTTAGTTTGTTTGAAATAAGCTCGTGTTAAAAATTATTCGTGAAGTCACTATTCGTGTTCGTTTCTTAACGAACAAATCGAACACGAGTTATTTNGAAGCAAGGAGGCAGATGAGAGAAAAGGAAGAGGAGTCAAGTGATGTGAGAACTTTTCCAACACAGTTTTATTGCAATACTGTAGTTGTTATTGTACTGCCGGAAAACATACAACGGGNGAAGCAAGGAGGCAGATGAGAGAAAAGGAAGAGGAGTCAAGTGATGTGAGAACTTTTCCAACACAGTTTTATCGTAATACTGTAGTTGTTATTGTACTGCTGGAAAACATAAACGGCAGACGGGAGTCGCCCACCGAAATAATCCGGTTTTCTTTTGTTATTCTTTCTTTCTTTATCCTCCGTTCCATTTTAGTTCTTCCCTATATGTGTGTATTAGGGTTTAGATTAGTAGTTTTTCGTGTGCTTTGTACCGACACAGTCGTCAGCATCTCTTCTTCNTACAACGGGAGACGGGAGTCGCCCACCGAAATAATCCGGTTTTCTTTTGTTATTCTTTCTTTCTTTATCCTCTGTTCCATTTTAGTTCTTCCCCATATGTGTGTATTAGGGTTTAGATTAGTAGTTTTTCGTATGCTTTGTACCGACACAGTCGTCAGCATCTCTTCTTTCATTCAAGGGTTGTATCTTGATTTCCAGGTGGTTCTTCGAATGTATGATGTATCTTGGTCTCCATGTGGTGTTTTATATTTTCCCAACTCCCCCGCATCCCCTCTGCTTCGTTGCCTCGCTTTCCTCATCGCTGCAGGCCGCCCTGACAATAGTCATGTTGCTCTCCCCTACAACTCCTCGCCGTCCTGCCATCATTTTTGCTATCGCAACCCCTGGAAGGTTCTTCTTCGGATGTCTCATAGTCTCACGCCTTCATCGTCGTTGTTGCTGCCGCCGCCACTCCCACTCACTGCCGCCGCCCAGAGAACCATTCCAGACTGTCTTATGTTGTTCCAGCCACCCGACAAGCTGTTTCCTTCATTTCAGCTTGTTGTCATCGCCGCAACGCCTCCCCCTTGCTGCTTTTCAGCCATCCAGCCGCCCCAAACAGCAAACAGCCGCTGTTTGGACTGCCATCCATTGTTGCCCGACCATTTCAGCGAACCCATAATCGTTGTCGCTCCTCTACCACAGCCCAACCCTCTTCCTTACCTTGTCGCCACCTCACCCAGTCCTCAAACCGTCACCAACATCACCCGGGGGTCGCCCTAAAGCGAGTTTGCATTTCGTGTGCGTTGTATCTTCCCTTTTCAAGTGAGTTGGCCGTAACCGTTTATTTGCTTTTAGTAATATTATTTGAAATCCAGTATCAGAGGAGGTCGAGAGAAGAGCCAACATATGAAGAATCTGAAGATGAAGCGGGGGATACAGCGTCGGTTCCTACCAGCTTACTACAGACTAAAAATTCAGACTCTAGCTTCAAAAGNTTAGTAATATTATTTGAAATCCAGTATCAGAGGAGGTCGAGAGAAGAGCCAACATATGAAGAATCTGAAGATTAAGCGGGGGATACAGCGTCGGTTCCTACCAGCTTACTACAGACTAAAAATTCAGACCCTAGCTTCAAAAATGGACAGATGAAATCAACGAGTGACAACCGCATCTTACAAACAAAGTTCTTCATGATCTTAAAGCTAGAGTACACTCAGGAGAACACCAAAGACGACCTCGTCAGAGGAAAAACTGATTCAGAGTGGCGAACAGGTGGAAACAATTAGCATCCCTAAATCTGTCACAGCCAGGAAGTGTTACAAGAACCACGAATTTAGGCATGTTGAATCATATTGCACAACTAGAGGGATGATTTATTTCACTGAGCGGGGCGTTCTCGAAAATTTTNACAAAGTTCTTCATGATCTTAAAGCTAGAGTACACTCAGGAGAACACCAAAGACGACCTCGTCAGAGGAAAAGCTGATTCAGAGTGGCGAACAGGTGGAAACAATTAGCATCCCTAAATCTGTCACAGCCAGAAAGTGTTACAAGAACCACGAATTTAGGCATGTTGAATCATATTGCACAACTAGAGGGATGATCTGTTTCACTAAGCGGGGCGTTCTCGAAAATTTGGGCAATGACATTGTACACATTGAAGATGGTGAGAACCCAAAGGAGGATCAACTTCTAGTTGAGGAGGAAAAGAGACACATAGTTCTAGTTGAGCCCATGGAAGAGACTCCAACCGCCTTCACGGTGAGCGTCCAAGGCAATCTTGTGTTCAAGGAACTGAAACCAAAGGCATAGTAACCCTAGATACGAGAAATTCAACCATTCAGATCTGTAGACTAATTCTTGAGTTGCCCCAGCACATCAAAAATGAGGTTCGTTTGGGTCATGTCTGAAGGATTATATGGAGTTATTCAGATATTAGATTAACTTTAACATATTACCCATCAGTGGATGTCCAGACATGAGGAATGAACGCCAACTATGAAAAATGTATTAGGAGTTTGATGGTGAAGAAAATTTTTCAATGAGATTTAGATCCTAGGAGTAGTTGCTGGTGAGAGGGGTGCAACCAGTCACATATTTAACCCCAGAGTTGATTTCTCCTCACATATTGGATTATTAGCAACATTCCGTTGAGTACGAGGAGTGAAAGAAGCAGTTTACAAATGGGATGACTCGATACCTGATTCGTGGAAATACTCGTCTATCTACAGTGTCAGTTCAGATTGTCTCAAAAAAGAACGGATACATGTTACAAGAATGTGTTTTCGAACAATAACGCCTACTTAATAGACGTAACAGAGGATTACAATATCTCTGTTGAGGAGCCAGAAGCTTTGACGAATGAACTTGAAGCTTCCCCAACCCTGGGAGATTGATGCGGGAGCTTCTTCTCGCACAATTTTCTCGCAATAATGTAACTGCTATAATATCGCGGGAAAATATATAGCAGAAGCCCGGAGTCAAGCCGCCGAAACAATCATGTTTTCCTTTTTTATTCTTTTTTTCCTATTATCCTTCGTTTCTTTTTAGTCCTTCCTACATATGTATGTATGTATCAAGGTTTGGATTAGTAGTTTTTCGCATGCTTTGTACGGAGACAGCATCTGGTGTCTCTTCTTCCCTTCGAGGATTGTATCATGATTTCTAAGTGGTGTTTCGGCTATATCTTGGTCTTCAAGTGGTGTTTATCTTTCCCCAACACCTCTGCATCCTCATGCTTAGCTACCTCGCATTCCCCATCATTGCAAGCTACCCCGATAACAACCTTGTTGTTGTCTCCCTACGGCTCCTCGCCGTCCCGCCATCTTTTTCGCTGCCGCAACCCACGAGAGTTCCTCTTTTGATCATCACCTAGTTCAGCGCTTTCACTGCCACACGGAAACAGNGAGGGGTGCAACCAGTCACATATTTAACCCCAGAGTTGATTTCTCCTCACATATTGGATTATTAGCAACATTTCGTTGAGTACAAGGAGTGAAAGAAGCAGTTTACAAATGGGATGACTCGATACCTGATTCGTGGAAATACTCGCCTATCTACGGTGCCAGTTCAGATTGTCTCAAAAAAGAACGGATACATGTTACAAGAATGTGTTTTCGAACAATAACGTCTGCTTGATAGACGTAACAGAGGATTACAATATCTCTGTTGAGGAGCCAGAAGCTTCAATGAATAAACTTGAAGCTTCCCCAACCCTGGGAGATTGATGCGGGAGCTTCTTCTCGCACAGTTTTCTCGCAATAATGTAACTGCTATAATATCGCGGGAAAATATATAGCAGGAGCCGGGAGTCAAGCCGCCGAAACAGTCATGTTTTCCTTTTTTATTCTTTTTTTCCTATTATCCTTCGTTTCTTTTTAGTCCTTCCTACATATGTATGTATGTATCAAGGTTTGGATTAGTAGTTTTTCGCATGTTTTGTACGGAGACAGCATCTGGCGTCTCTTCTTCCCTTCGAGGATTGTATCCTGATTTCTAAGTGGTGTTTCGGCTATATCTTGGTCTTCAAGTGGTGTTTATCTTTCCCCAACACCTCTGCATCCTCATGCTTAGCTACCTGGCATTCCCCATCATTGCAAGCTACCCCGATAACAATCTTGTTTTTGTCTCCCTACGGCTCCTCGCCGTCCCGCCATCTTTTTCGCTGCCGCAACCGACGAGAGTTCCTCTTTTGATCATCACCTAGTTCAGCGCTTTCACTGCCACACGGAAACAACTATTCCAAGTTGTTTTCTGCTGTTTCAGCCACTCGGCCACCTGTTTCCCTCATTCTAGCATGTTGTGATCCCCTCAAAGCCTCCCCCTTGTTGCTTTCCCGCTGACCATTCCAACTACCCACAATCATTGTCGCTCCTCTACCATAGCCCGAAAACCCCCTTCCTTACATTTCTGCCACCTCACCTAGTCCCTCTAACTGTCACCACCATTAACTTGGAGTCGACCTAACGGGAGTTTGCATGTTTTGTGTGTTGTATTTTTCCTTTCAAGTGTGTTGGTTGTAACCGTTTATTTGCTTTTAGTAATATTATTTATTTTCCTATTGCGGTTTGGGGTAACTCCACTACAATCAAGGGTGTCGGCGGCTGAAGTGCCTATTTGTCATATCTGNTGTTGTATTTTTCCTTTCAAGTGTGTTGGTTGTAACCGTTTATTTGCTTTTAGTAATATTATTTATTTTCCTGTTGCGGTTTGGGGTAACTCCACTACAATCAAGGGTGCCGGCGGCTGAAGTGTCTATTTGTCATATCTATGTGTTTGTCAATGGAAATTAAATGCAAAACGGTACATAGCATTTTTCTAGGCTATTTTGCAGTTTAGTGTTGGAACTTCCTCTTTGTTGTTGGGGCCACGTTGGAGCTTTTGTTTTGGAATTTAGGTTAAAGGAGTATTTTTTTGTTCTATTGGTGGAGTTTATGTTTTGTAGTGAGATTATGTCATGTTGCTCCAATTTTTAGGGTATTATTGGGCCTTCAATTGTTTGTTATTTAGTTATTCGTATTCTATGATGCTGGTGGACCATTTGTGGGATTGGTGTTCAACATTACGTTGTTCTTGGATGTGGGAATTTTAAACAAACAAAGAAAAAAAATATCTTCTACATAATCCTAATTTGTCTATATATATATATATATATTTATGAAGAGAGAGAGAGAGAACAAGGTACACACGATAGAGCAAACTATATAGTACATAGCATAATAAGGTGCACTATGTATTCCTTAAAGATAACTAGGTGCAAATGTATCTAATAGTGTACTATTTGTGCATACATAAGATAGTGAAAGAGAAACACATATTATATTAATTGTTTTATTTTTTTACTGCTTGGCTCAATTTAATTCAAATATTTCAGTTTTAGCCTAAAGTTTTGAAAATCATCTAATCAAGAACGTCAATTCCAAAAAAAGATTTTAAAGAGTCAATCATGGAGTATATCAGTGCCGCGATTCATATATACAACCATCTTGTATCATTGATATAATTCTTTTGAATGCTACATGATGCCAACAAGTGTCTAATAAGATTATTAAAACATGAGTTGGATGATTAGGATGAATTACACTGTGTTTAGACTGAATTATTTCATTGTGCTTTTGGTCTTCACTGCATAACGTCAATTGCAAAAAAGGATTTTAAAGAAGGAACAATCATGGAGTATATCAATGCCTTGATTCATAGATACAACCGACTTGTATCATTGATAAAATTCTTTTGAATGCTAAATGACGCTAACAAGTGTCTAAAAAGAATATTAAAATATGAGTTAAATGGTGAGGATGAATTACACAGTGTTTAGACTCAATTATTTCATTGTGCTTTTAGTCTTTACTGCATAAGCTTCCAAGAGGTGAATGTTTGAACGCATCACTGGCTCAAAAAGACTACATTTTGATTGGAAAAATCAAGAGTTGTGCTCATCTATGAGCATAGGCATTCTCTTGAACAAAGTCATGGTAAACAATATTGAAATTGCAATTTTTCATGATTTCCCCAATAGTTCAATATAATTGCATACCTATATCTATTAACTTCAGACTTTATCACCATAACTCGCAACAACAGCTAAAATTCCCAACCTCTTTGTAATTAGTGTTATAATCTATCTCCCTTGCATGGTTCATTTCAAGTGTGAACTCACAAACGACTTCCCCAGATAACCCTCTCCTTGCACAAAGCTCCCATTCATGAAAATTCAATGTCGGCCACAATCCCACTCACCTAGCTGGTGCACATCACCTCTCCTGTAATAAGTATTGCTAATACACCTCTCTAACATCAAAGAGCTTCTTGATTTCCTCTCCCAAAGCTTGATGCCAAAGCCCACAGCCATCTACTTAAAGAGATTTATAATCTTTCATTTGCTAAATGCATTACTACAAATCAAGTTTATCAACTCAATCCTCATTGATGTTTCAATTTCTATAATTATCGTGTTTTAAATTGTCAAGAGCTCCCTTTTAGGAATCTTATTGATTTATTGCATTTTTTTGCTTGTTCGATGAAACAAGCAATAAGCTTTTGTTATACAATTGAGTATCACGCATTAATGCATCAAATCAAAATTATAAATTATTTCTAAAAGCAAATATTTACTATGAATATGTTCATCAGTACATTTTAAAATTGATGTTACTTCATATATTTCATTTTAAAAAGGTGAAAGTTCGGCAATCTTTTAAGATCTATGTAAAGTTTGGCATTAAATCAAAAATTCAAATTATTCTTAAAAGCAAATATTTGTTATGAATGTATTTATTAGTGCATGTTAAAAATTGACGTCGCTTAGTAAATTATAATGCTATAAGGCTACGTAAAGTTTGGCATTTTTTGTTATATGATTGAATTGATAAAATTTACTCATGTATCAGTACATACATGTAACTATGCCTGTTCGGAGAAATCACAATACAAGTTAGCCTCCAAAAACTCATTTTCATGTGCAGCTTTTAGTATTTCTCAATGCATTTCATCAATGTAAGCGTTCCTCTTGGTCAAACTACTCAATCACCTATTCGGTATAATATCACAAGATAAACAAAAATATTGTGCAGTTCTTCTCAATGGAGTTTTTCTAATAATTTAGATGTTTGTTACATTAAAATTTGAATGATGCATGATTTCTCATTGAGGTTTTTATTTAACTAATAAATTACAAAAAATCATGCTGATAAATGATAGTCGAGCAAAGCTAAGGAATGCATGTACCTTTAAATTTTAATGAAACATTCTTATTCTTAAGTCTTTGTGAAGTTTCAACTTATAAAGCCATCTGAAAATGGATTGTCAATTTATTTTAACAATTCTCTGGTGTACTTGCTAGTAAATTTCATGTTCATAATAAAAAATACATTTGCTCACTATCAGATGAAGAGGTTAGTGAAGCTAAGCTATTCATCTAGTAGGATTTAAAAAACATATTACACTAGTATAATATTAGTATTCTTGAAAATCGGAAGGATAATAGACCAATGATTCATTTTAATAAAATGGGATGGTACAATCTCGTTCTAAACTTTTCCTGTTGATACCATAAGCCCTCTTCTAGTAATTAAGTAAAATTCAATCATGAATGAACGCCTTTCACACAAACAGCCACCCTTGTCTACCCAATAAACCTGAGAAAATGCAACCAACAACTATTAAACAGACTTCTTCGTTGTTATGGCTCGAAGTCCTACAGTGATGGATTGGATTTGTTGATGCAGCAAGATTACAAACCACAAGATCATGATCGGGTTTGTCTTCATCACTGTAACCATTCACCCCTTAATCATATTCAAGCCTAAATAATTGAGCCTAAGTGACCTCCTTAATCGAGGGTTCCTTATTATATACAAATGGAATAATTAATAATTGGGAATTACACCGTTATAAATCAAGAATACAGGTTAAAATCAAGACCACTTCTAAGAAAACCATGATCATCTTAGGAGCAATCTAGACAAGCAATATCAATATGCCTTTTGAAATAACATTTTAAATTATTTCACTAGATTTGAAAACCCTTTCATGAGCTCACTATAATATCACTACTATAAAATAAGTGCTGTTAAAGGTGATGCCCTCACAATAATTTCACTGGTGTTCTTAATAAGCATTGTTTTTTCCACTAAATCCTTATTCTATTTCTACATCCCAACCCATGCAAAATTTTTATAATCAAACGCTAATATATCTTCAACAGTTGAAAAATTAGCACTCAAATCTCCGATAAATCACACATTACAATCATCAATGTCATCAAGAAAAATTTGATCAATGACATTTGACATCTCATACCAAGCTTAAGAGCTTCATTTTACTTCACAAAAACTATATCATGTATTTTTTTTTATGATAGAATATTTATCTAGAAGAGACTTTTAGAGTTCCTAAATATTTTATCAAATTTATTATTTTAACATAGATTCTGATTCACATATTATGGTTATGTATACTTTTACAACAACAAAAACAACAACAAAGCCTTAATCCCACAACATGGGGCCGGCTACTTGAATCCTTTTCCACATATTATGGTTATGTATGCTTTTAAATAACAGTTAAAAAATTCATTAAAGAGGTGAACACCTCATCACGTAGCACCTTACACCAAGGCGCTCACCAAAGCAACCCCTTAGCAATGATACTCAAGTGTATAACAAAAGCTTATCGCTTGTTCCATCGAACAAGCAAAAAAAATGCAATAAATCAATAAGATTCCTAAAAAGGAGCTCTTCGTGACTTTTTAAAACGTGATAATTAAAGAAACTGAAACATCAATGAGGGTTGAGTTATATAAATTTGATTTGTAGTAATGCATTTAGCATATTTTCATGTTTCAAGTAATGATGCTTGCCATTACAACCTTGTCTTGCCTCATCCACCTCACCTCACACAGGTGCCTAAGCGAGTGCCTTTGCTAACACTATTGAAATTGTATCCCACCTGAATTAGTGCTGCATTATCATATTGCATCAAGTTGATTTAAGATTTAAGAGAGATAAGCATAAAATATTGTTGGTTCCCAATCACTTATATCACTTAAATGTGTAAGAAAAGGGTGAAAAGTCATTATAAGATGCTCATGAAGCATTAGACATGAAAATTGGGTATCAAGCAATATAAGAAATCCAATCAAATAATGTAAATTTGGGACATTTTAATAAGACGATGAGATTAAAAAATAATATGAAAAGGACTCGATAAGTGGTGGAGGCAATGTGGGTTGATGAATTGTCTTAAATGCATAATGCATATGAACTATTATTCATGCAATTATATTTTAAATGTTTTTAAACATCTGATAGAATAATATAGTTGTTTATGATCAAAATACAATGAAACCAATGTTTCATGTTTCATCCAATAGATTTTGTGCTAGTTGGGGTCGATAAAAAGATCTAGTAATCAACTCAACCATGTTATTGACCCCCATTTATATTATGTTATGATCACTTTTTGAATCAGCAATGTTGAAACCTAACTCACAGATAGGTCACATTATTTATATCTATAACAACATTTGGATCTCCTTATTTAATAAGTTCCTTGTAAAAATGGAGAAATCTATGAGGTATAACATTTGAGTTTAGGTTGGATCGCCAAGATGGACAAATGTACAGAGAGTAAAATGTGATAAGAGAATTTAAAAAATAAAAGCTATGGGTAAATTTATAAATTTTAGTTAGATTTGACTGTGATGTATGGATCCAAGTATTTAGAAAGAAATAAACTATTCTTAACCAAGTTGAGTGTGGCAAATATAAAAATGCTAAAATTGATGTGTGTAAATATTGGGTAGAATTGAGTGAGAAATAGTTAATAAAAAGACAATAAGAGTAAAACCTATTGTGAAAAGTTGTGGAAAAAAGACTGGTGGTTTGGGCATGAAAAATAAAACATAAAGCCATGCTCATTAGTGTAGATATAGAATGAATAAAAAGGGAAAAGATAACCCAAAGGTAGCAAGGCTAAAAGTTGAGAAAATTTTTGTATGGAATAAATTTAACAAACCATGTATAGGAATGAATAGCGATGGATGATCCATAAGACTACCACAAGTAATTGTATTGAGGCTATTGATGAGGAGGAGGAAATAGAAGAGAAGGATTATGATGAACATTACACTGCATAGAAGTGCTGCAATAAGTTCCTCCATTGAAACTTAAAAATGTAAATCCTCAATATTAATTATGTTACTTAACACACCCAAAGCCAATTCTTATGAACATTTTTCTTAAGAGAACATTCCATTACTTCAAGAAATACCACATGTCATTTGGTGCAATCATGTAAATATTCTGTACATTTATGACAAATCAATGTTCATCTAGCACTTTGAAGGCATGAACATTAATTTAAAGGAAGCACACGAGTAATAAGAAATTAATTTTGAAAACAAATTTACATTCTCACCATGAGAAGATTCAACATCCAAAATCAGATCAAGGGCGTAATCATAATATGGGACTTGGCTGCTTAACCCGCAGAGGTTGAAATCATCTTGTATATATTCATCATCCACTTCACAGAAGAATTCGTTGCCTTTCAGGCTACAGAACCATGCAATCCATGAAGTGTCATCTCCATCCGAACCGCTAACATCAGATTCTTCGCTATCGGATTCTTCTGAAAAATGTTAAATTTAAAGGGGACAAAAACGAGTGTAAGCAAGCAAAATAACAGTAGTTTGTGCATGCGATGAAGCAACAAAGAACGGAAAATCGTTCTATAATAATGAAAAGCTTTTTTCACAGCCACATACACACGTATCAGGAGTAGCCAGAAAAAAAAGGTGGAGATCAAAACAACACCTGATATGAAAAAAAATCAAAAAAGAAGGCTCACCATCGGAGCATTTGTTTTTGGTGAGGCCGCCGGGGTGATCATGATGCTTCCCAGCTGAAGTCGAGGCCACCGATAGCCGCTCCTTCTCTTTGCCGTTAATCCCCCGAGATGTCGACGGCGAAGATTTCTCCAGGTGCTTGTCTAGCGCGTCGTTGATCCGTTTCCGATCAAGGCTGCCAATTTCAGCCTTGGCCGCGTTCATGCCTCCTCCCAATCCTCGATCCCTATACATCACTACCTCCTCTCGATCCTCCGAAAATTCCACCGTCAATCGACGCACCACGGCATGCCGAAAAGGATATAGCTCCGCACCAAACCCTAGACTTCTCCGCTCAAGAATCAGAGGTTAATTTGACGTTGGCTTCCTTTTTTTTCGCCCTGAGAACTTCCGGCAAAAAAGAAGGATCCGCTCCGGGATTTGGATTGTGGAGGAAACTGGGGTCGATAGAAGGCAAAGGTTTCCAAATTTAGGCAATGATTGAAGGGCTGGCGACGCCTGCCTCTCTCTCAGCCCTTGGAGGATATTTTGCAGGACCTCGAGCTACTGGTCTTGCGGGGAACGAGGGGCGGACCCGTCATAGGGTTCAGACTTCAGGGCGCAACATTCGTTTTATATAGCTTTCCGCCGGGTGAAGGTGGGTGGAGTTACACTACCTGCGATAATAGCAAATTTATAATAAGCTCCTTAACTTTGTTATTATTAGATACAAAAGTTCATTTCGTCATAATTTATGTGCATTTTATAATTCGCTGTCAATTCCCAATTTGATAGGCATTCCGAATCAAATTTTGATAGTGGCCATAAATAAGTTTTAGTAAATAAATGGTGAGGCTAAAATAACTATGATTGGCCTCACATAGTAAGCCACTAATTAAATGAGGTAAACTCTACAACAACTAAAATGTCTTGAAATATGTTTTTAGGATTTGATGTGTGCTGGAATTTTAGTTATTATTGTCTTAGCATTGCACTAAAATTCAATACAGAATCATGTCATATGAGATTTAGCTTAGTCAGAATAATCTAATATGAATTGTTAATTGNCAAATTTTGATAGTGGCCATAAATAAGTTTTAGTAAATAAATGGTGAGGCTAAAATAACTATGATTGGCCTCGCCACTAATTAAATGAGGTAAACTCTACAACTAAAATGTCTTGAAATATGTTTTTAGGATTGATGTGTGCTGGAATTTTAGTTATTATTGTCTTAGCATTGCACTAAAATCCAATACAGAATCATGTCATATGAGATTTAGCTTAGTCAGAATAATCTACTATGAATTGTTAATTTNACACATGAATAATGCGGAAAATATTTAGAATAACGCGAGAAAAAATTCTATTTAATGAAATATTCCTATATTATATCGGTCGGGTCTGGTCGCATATTTTCGATCTTTTACGTGTCAGCGTGAGATTGAACTCCGCAAGCAGCTATGCATACAAAGTCTTGATGTAATATNACACATGAATAATGCGGAAAATATTTAGAATAACGCGAGAAAAAATTCTATTTAATGAAATATTCCTATATTGTATCGGTCGGGTCTGGTCACATATTTTCGATCTTTTACGTGTCAGCGCGAGATTGGACTCCGCAAGCAGCTATGCATACAGAGTCTTGATGTAATATTTTTTTGTTTTTGAGAGGGGTCGGGCCATTGGACTCTGGCGTCCGGTGTTCTGATGGAATAATTTTTCGTATACTAGTGCTTGTGAAAATTGAAGGGTGGGCATTAGACATATGAATACATAAGAATTGAGTGGTACGCATGCAAATCTTCTTATTATTTAAAAATGAATGTTATTTATGTTGCAATAATATCTAGCAAATATAACATTTTAATTTCAGAGTTATCGCAATAATGATTTCGATCCAAGCTTCGGCAGTCATTTTAAACATCAACATATTTGACAAAAATCTATGTCTAATTTTAATATGATATAAATATTATTTAACTATTTAGCGGTTCAAAAATTAAATTTTGCGAATAACAACCCTTCAAAGTGCTGTGTTGAAAATGTTTTAAGAAAATTACCCACATGCCACAAAAATTTTATATATTTACATATAAAATATATAATTTTTTTTATATATTTATAGTATAATACTTTAATGTCACAATCACATGGCAATATTTGCATGTGAATATATTTCACTTTAAAAGAGTATCGATTTGTGAAGTTATTTATGTGATTTAAAGATTTGAGTATCATATAAATAAATATAGAACTTTAAGCATTAGATAATAAATAAATAAATTTTGAAGAAGCATAAGAAAACATAACTTTCATATGGTTCATTTAATCAATCGAGACTATAGTAAAAAAAATAATCATTTTAATGGGACGATTGAAATAGCTTTTATTAAATAAAATAAAAAAGAAAAAAAATAATTCAAATATGCATATATTTTCATAGATACTGCGTGAATAATATGAAAAAATAAAATTAAAATCGTTTTTTTATAGATATAAAATGAGTATAAATAAAGCAATAATATTTACATAAAATATGCTTGAATTATCATAGAAAAGAAAAACATAATTGAAATGAATGATAAATGATCATTCATCATAAAATTGATTTTAACTTGGTATCCACGTGCTCATAATAATCATTAATTATCATCGTTTTCGGAGTCGTCATCATCATCATCATATGTAAATACAATATCTTTGAATATTTATGTTAATATTATTTTTTTATTATTTAAAAATAGAATTGTATAAAAGTTCGAAACTCACAATTTTCTAAAATTGTAAATTAAAAATGTGTCAGCATTGATTCTTAGGTGATCTAGCGGTCCAGATGAAAATAGCTACGATGAAGGACGTCCCAGTGACAGAAGGCCATGAGGCTCACTTATTCGAAAGGGTGAAGCTGTCCAAGTCGAGCCAACGAGGACAAAGTCGACTGAATCATGGAAGAACATGCTTGCATTCATTTCTTTTTTATTTTTAAAGGAGTTGTCAGTTTTGTCCATCGTCATATACTTTCATTTTCTGAATAAGTCTATATTCCAGATTATGTGAATGATCAGGAAAAGAGAATAACCGAAAAAGACAGACGTACAACAAATATGACAAATAAGAGCAACAACGTGGAGAGCCTACATGTGATAAACCTGCAATGATAGGTCAAGTATGTTCGTCCAAACAAGATCGGACAGAAACACCTTAAACTAATATCCATGAAAGAATACTTGTGCAAACTACCCTCAATAAGAGATTCAGGTGTGTTTTCCTGTTCTGGGGTTTAGAGTGCTCCCAAAGGGACGCGTTGCACTTAGTTAATTACATATTAAGGGTTGCCCAAGAATACTCTTGATTCGAAAAAAAGTTTTACTTACTTTTGTAGTGACAACTAACATACAACTATGAAAAAAAAGTTATTTTGCATGGGAATGTTCTGACACCNTAAATTTTGAAGAAGCATAAGAAAACATAACTTTCATATGGTTCATTTAATCAATCGAGACTATAGTAAAAATAATCATTTTAATGGGGCGATTGAAATAGATTTTATTAAATAAAAAAATAAACTAAAAAAATAATTCAAATATGCATAGATTTTCATAGATACTGCGTGAATAATATGAATAAATAAAATTAAAATCGTTTTTTTATAGATATAAAATGAGTATAAATAAAGCAATTAATATTTACATAAAATATGCTTGAATTATCATAGAAAAGAAAAACATAATTGAAATGAATGATAAATGATCATTCATCATAAAATTGATTTAAACTTGGTATCCACATGCTAATAATAATCATTAATTATCATCGTCTTCGTAGTCGTCGTCGTCATCATCATCATCATATGTAAATACACTATCTTTGAATATTTATTTTAATATTATTTAAAAATAGAATTGTATAAAAAGTTCGAAACTCACATTTTTCTAAGATTGTAAATTAAAAATGTGTCAGCATTGATCCTTAGGTGATCTAGCGGTCCAGATGAAAATACCTAAGATGAAGGAGGACCCACTGACATAAGGTCATGAGGCTCACTTATTTGAAAGGGTGAAGCTGTCCAAGTCGAGCAAACGAGGACAAAGTCGACTGAATCATTGAAGAACATGCTTGCATTCCTTTCACTTTTTATTTTTAAAAGAGTTATTAGTTTTGTTAATCGTCGTATACTTTTCTTTTCCGAATAAGTCTATATTCTAGATTATGTGAATGATCATGAGAAGAGAATAACCGAAAAAGACGGACATACAACAAAGATGACTAATAAGAGCAACAACTTGGAGAGCCTATATGTGATAAACCTTGCAATGATAGGTCAAATATGTTCGTCCAAACAAGATCGGACAGAAGCACCTTGAACTAATATTCATGAAAGAATACCTGTGCAAACTACCCTCAACCAGAGATTCAGATGTATTTTCCTGTTCTAGGGTCTAAAGTGCTCTCAAGGGGACATGTTCCACTTAGTTAATTACATCTTGGGGGTTGCCCAAGAATACTCTTGATCCAAAAAAAGTTTTACTTACTTTTGTAGTGACAACTAACGTACAATTATGAAAAAAAAGTTATTTTGCATGGGAATGTTCTAACACATTCAAAGCTTCTGCTAAGCCACAAGGCGGAGAGTGAGTCTCTCACATTCCTCACATGGGTAATAGACTCATCGGTATACGGAGCCTGCGCAATAATCAAATAATCCCGATGGAGAATCTCAATACGTTAAAGCACATCCGGGACGTAAGGGCAGATGACAAAGCATCATATCCCAAACGACTAACAACTCATCAGCAATCAGGTCATCGAGATGATATCAACAAAGGCAAAATGAGTGACAGGGCTCAACAGAGATATTTTAAAAAAAAGGAGTAATCTCTAAAAGGTAGAGGTAGTTGAGCCTGGGTATTACGTACCTGTCATCACAAGCTATTAAGACTTTAAGTTTATTTGGTCGTGAAGGTAGTCGACCCAATACATCCAGAGATCCCCGGTCAACAATCTGTGAATTGTGTTGTCCGCAGGGACCTTTGTAGCCCTAAGATAAAAAAAAAATGAAACTCTATCATATGAATATCAGGCAGAGCTCCAAGAAGAGGGACTTGTACTAGCCAAAATGACACGGATGCCACTGTAAAAGAGGAGAAAGGGAGGTTTGACTATAAAGCTGGAGGCACTCCCAACAAAAGGACTTACATTTCTTCTAGGTCGGGGAGCTTTCTAACGATCTAAGTGAATTAGACAACCACATAAGTAGAAATCAATGCCAATGGGGTTAGAGAAACCCTATTAATTATGACTTGGGTGAGAGTCATATATAAAATCCAAACCTAATGCCATGCAGGAAAATAAAAGTTTAGATTTTGAAAATCCTAACAATATCCAAAGATTTAGATTATCTCAATCTTTTATTATTAGGATTTTGTTATGGAAAAATTTACAATTTTAAGATCATAGAGAGCCTATATTTATTTTTCACAGCATCCCAGATAAATCAGAAAAAAACAAGACAAAAAATCCAAGCATGAAAACACGTCAGATAAGTGAGAAAACAAGTCAAATATGAAATAATAAAAAGTTGATATTATTGGGTTGACGACATACCCCATAAAAGAAAAAGTTGGCTAGACTCTACATAAGTACATGCAAGATTCTAAATCTATACATAAATAAGATATATAATTAAGGAACGGGACATAAACCTACGACTTATGGTCCCTATCACGTGGTTCTGCCCGCCTGACGCCACAAAACTCATGTGTGCNGACACCTTCAAAGCTTCTGCTAAGCCACAAGGCGGAGAGTGAGTCTCTCACATTCCTCACATGGGTAATAGATTCATCGATATACAGAGCATGTGAAATAATCAAATCATCTCAATGGAGAATCCCGATACGTCAAAGCACATCCGAGACGTAAGGGCAGATGACAAAACATCATATCCCAAAACGACTAACAGCTCATCGACAATCAAGTCATCGAGATGATACCAACAAAGGCAAAATGAGTGACAGGGCTCAACAGGGATATTTCAAAAAAACGGAGTAATCTCTAAAAGTTAGAGGTAGTTGGGCTGGGTATTACGTACCCGTTATCCCAATCTACTAAGACTTTAAGCTTATCTGGTCGTGAAGGTAGTCGATCCAACACATCCAAAGATTCCCGGTCAACAATCTGTGAATTGTGTTGTCCGCAGGGACCGTGGTGGCCCTAAGATCAAAGAAATGAAACTCTATCATATGAATATCAGGCAGAGCTCCAAGATGAGGGACTTATACTAGCCAAAATGACATGGATGCCGCTGTAAAAAAGGAGAAAGGGAGGTTTGACTATAAAGTTGGAGACACTTCCAACAAAAGACTTGCATTTCATCTAGGTCGGGGAGCTTTCTAACGATCTAAGCGCATTAGACAATCACATAAGTAGAAATCTATGCCAGTGGGGTTGGAGAAACCCTATCAATTATGACTTGGGTGAGAGTCATACTATGCAGCCCATTTAAAATCCAGACCGAATGTCATGCAAGAAAATAAAAGTTTAGATTTTGAAAATCCTAACAATATCCAAAGATTTAGATTATCTCAATCTTTTATGATTAGGATTTTGTTATAGAAAAATTTACAATTTTACAATCATAGAAAGCCTAAATTTATTTTTCACAGCATCCCAGATAAATCAGAAAGAAACAAGACAAAAAATCCAAGCATGAAAACACGTCAGATAAGTGAGAAAACAAGCAAAATATGAAATAATAAAAGGTCGATGTTGCTGGGTTGACGACATAACCCATAAAAGAAAAAGTTGGCTAGACTCTACATAAGTACATGCATGGTTATAAATCTATACATAAATAAGATATATAATTAAGGAACGGGACATAAACTTGCGGCTTATGGTCCCCATCACGTGGTTCTGCTCGCCTGACGTCACATAACTCATGTGTGTATCTTATTTCTAATATAAACTCTTCCTAGAACTTTAAAAGTACAACAGGAAAAAAAAAGCTCAACATGCACGAAGACAATGTCAGTAGGGAAAGCCAAACAAACATGCAACGTGTCTAAGCCATGTCTGGTGGGGAAGCTAAGCAGCGCCTCCAGAGTTAGTAATAATCATTAAGTTGCTCCCCCTTTTTATTGTACTTGTGTGCGCATATATATGACATGATGTCGGTCAACTTCCTAAAAGAAATAAATTTAAGATTTAAAATGTGGCTATATAATTTTGGTTTTAAAAATAATTTTTTTAATTTTTAAAAAATGTGACCCAATTGGTGTCATTCATTCAATAGTTTAAATAGTTGATCACAATACCACAAGTAATATGTCACTGTGAGAGATAAGCATATCACTTGTTAACAGTCTCAACCATTTAAACTAAGAAATTTATGACATTCGTTTGGTTTGCGAAACATCTTAGTTCTTTATAAAGGCAAACCCTTATATTTAATTATATCTTAGGCAATCAAGATCACCTTAGAAAACTCTTGATTAAGATCAGTAGTTTCGTCTTCAAGAATTCAAAGTTGTGTCTACGGTCGCTTATAGAAAAATCAAATGGGGAAAAGACCAAATATGAACAATTATTTTAGGAGTCGAAGGAGCGAGAAGTAGGAGATGTCAAAGATGTGGAGGCAAACCCCAATGACTTCTCAAACTATTCTAATATTTAGCTTTACATTTTAGAAGTGATATTTATTCAATGTTTACTCATGTTAATTATTAAAATTTATGACTTAAACTTGTATAATATTTGATCGTGCAAATGACCTAGGAATATAGGGGGATTTATATCTTACCGAACGAACAGCCTCAGAATCCTAAAAGAGTTATGACTTATACTGCACAACATGGTTGTGCAGAAGCTTTTGGAAGGATAAATTTGGAGTTTTGGTGAAGTTGGTGAAATAGTCGATAAATGCTCTGGATTTCAATTGAGAAATTATGGTTTTAAGGAGGAGGAGAGGGGCTAAAAATGATGGGGATGAAGTTCGTGTCAGTGTAGGAATGGTTTGTAGACAAGTGGGCAGAGTTTCCCCTAGGTTCAATCACTTCTTCCATTTTGGGCCGTGAGGGGGGTCCTTCTTATAGGCTCGACCATGGAGCTTGATTGGCCAAGCTAAGAGGTCTGAGGTGATGCTTATGTGGAGAGAAGACAGGGGCAAGAATCCAATGAGAGTGAGCCACATTGAATGGGCTCAAATTTTTGTTTTGGCGCATGGGTGACTTTTTGGGTTTGGGTTTTCCAACAACCATGGTGGTCGGTAAGACCATGGGTGGTTACCATCTCGTTGAGGGAGCTCAGTCGGTGTTGGTGAAGCTAATTAGGTTGAAGCATGGGTATGCATGATGAATTGAAATAAAATGGGAGAAAAGCCTCTTTTGGGTTTGACTTAGGTTTGAGTCATGGGGAAGGGTTTGGCTCACTCTCCATGGTGGCTAGAATCTGACATTTATCATATGGGCTCAAATGGTTAAGTCCCAATCATAGGGATTATGGCTTAATCATGGGTTTAGATGAAGCATAGGTAAGGTTAGGTACTTTTGGGGGAATCATTAAAAGACCTCCTCATTTTACTTTTTAGGGAAGGATGGCTCACATGAGGCTTGCACATGGCTCCATGGCTTCCACATGGCCTGGGTGAAGCCATATTGCTTGCCTATTGCTCATGCATGACCTGCATACTCATACACGTAAAATATCAAAAATATCCTTTACAATCCCCTTGCGGGGGTAAAATATAACATCATCATATTGCACTCTCTCCTCTATTGCTATTCATTATTGTTCATTTCTATTTATATCTCTTTCTCTCTCTTTTGACTTGCATTATAATCATTGAGACTTGAACCATGAACAAATTAGGATTAAACAAAGATAAACTTAAAAAAATGATAACTCAATTCAACTTATTTTTAACTTAACATGTGCTGGTACTACTTTTTTATCTGAACCCAAATGTTAGTCACCTTCTAGTTCATACAGAGTATCAAACTGATTCCAAAAATCTAAAAGAGAATGTCTGGATGCACAACTTTTCATGCTGAATGCTTTTTTAAGGGGGATTTGCATTCATGCCACACAATTCTTATATATTTAACACTTAACACTTATAACATTTTTTATTGCTTAAACCTATCCATGAAAAGTGTATTTCACTTTACAAAAGTTAAACAAGTGATATTTTTTATGTGATAAGAATGATTTACATGATATACATTTAAAAATTAAAATTTAGGCGTGTGATGTATAAATACATAAGAAATTGGTGGTATGTACTTAAATGCGCCTTGAAAAATTAGTAATAATGATATTTTTTATGTTATATTAAACATTTGAGTGTTATGCTTATAAATATAAAAAAAATTAACTGTTAGAAATATAAATACATAAGAATTATGTGTCGCACATAGGGTTGTAAACGACGAGCCATGCTCAGCTCGTGTTTGACTCGTTTATATTTCGAGCTCAAAAAGTGTGTTCGTGTTCGGCTTGTTTGCTTAACGAACCAAACACGAGCTATTCACGAATAAAGAGTCCTTTTAACAACCCTAATCATGTAGCTATAAGACAATAAGAGTTTGAGCAAGATTTAAAAATTATTATATATATTAAAACATCATTTGAATCTAATTT
>JXCR01048399.1:118795-162267 GCA_002079205.1 Phalaenopsis hybrid cultivar | reverse complement strand
AGTGAAACTGGAAAAATGGCTGAAATGAACCTGGAGATGATGCACCACTGCACTTCCTTCTGTATCTCTAACCCTCAATCACTACATGAAATGGAATGATCAGCCTCTTTGATCATCAAAGCCTGCATGGTGGGGCCGTTTGATTTGCTAAAAATGAAATACAAAATATAAATAATACAGTATATTTGAAAGATTTTATAATTATGCATTACATTGGTAATTTAGCAAACCAAATAGCCTCTAAATGAAAAGCAAACATCCCCATCCAAACTTCGAATTGGCCTAGCCTGAGGTCATCTTCACAATGACTTGCTGATTCCTCTGATATGCTAACTGCTCCGATTACTGATGATGATATTTGGCAAGCTATCAAGGGTGAATATGGGTGCTGCCAAATCTATTAAATCCATCCTGGGTGATTATTGTATGTGGACGGGACAAAGAATTAATGTTGGCAAATCCTCTGTGCTTTTTAGCAAAGCCACGGCTGCCGGGAAACATCGATGCATTTCTAATTTCCTTGGCTTTCCTGCATGAAAGGATTATTTAGGCAATAAGCTTGCTTTGTGAAAGCTTGCTAAAGCTGATTTCTCTAGCTTCCTCCAAAAAGTGACATCCAAGCAGAACGCCTGGGGCACGCGACAGCTTTCTCTTGCAGGTAGAGCCACTCTCATCAACTCATTTCTTCTCCCTATGTCCATGTATCTTCTCACACATACTGACATAATGTTGTTCATCATGTTGCCTGGGAGCAACATGTAAACCACAAAATGTTGGTGGTCTTGGCTTTCAGGCATCCAAGAATTGGAGGGGACCTTCAAGGGCTCGCATTGCATAGAATTTTTTACGGGACATAAATTCTATTCTTTATAAATGATTGGCAAGCAAAATATAAGCTTGATTTCTCCGCCCAAAGTTTTAACTGCAGCACTTCAATCTAGTGGAAAGTCATTGAGGGGTTCCGATATCTTCAGCCTATCTCGCGGTGGAAAATTGCCAGCAGGAACAACATAGACATTTTAAATCAAGCGTGGATTGTTGATACTCCCAACAATCGTTGGCCTCGTCCTGCTAATATTGGAGTCTTGGAGGATGGACGGGTATCTAACCTGCTTACGGACGGTGCTTGGAATCAACAGGTGGTTATTAATTATTTTGGCAATGAAATAGTTGCACTTATCACTCAAATTGAAATCCATCAAGATATGGCTGAGGATTGCATTGAATAAAATAAAATTCATACGGGGAAGACCATAACTTCTTTAGCCTATGAGGCTAATATTTCCTGATGTCGAGCCCCAACAGATGTGGCTCCACAAGCTTCAACTTCATCCGCGGGTGCGTTTCTCTAGGTGGCATTTGCTCCACGACGCCATTCCTACTTGTATTTGGCTCGCTAGGAGGGGCCTTGCGATTGATATTCCATGTCCTAGGGGCTGTCCCAGTGTGGTGCTCTTATTGTTTATGTTTCTGCAAGATTAGAGATAGTTTGAGCTCTTGGGAATTTTCTCTTACCGGTTATAATATCTTTATTGAAGCTATTGAGGGTTTTAGTTCTATCCGAATGGATTTTATGGCACAAGCCAGATGTTTCTGCTACGCAATTCATCACTATTGGCGTGCTCGTAACGCTAAGACTTGTGATGAAATGCATGACACTCCCTCCATCACTGTTGCAATAGTTCTTGAGGCCCTTACCAAGACTTATTTTTACCCATTTTGGGGGCATTGGGATGCTAGCCGATCTTCGGGGTTGGTTCGTTCACCTTCCTGGCATCCCTCTCCTCATGAGTGGTTGAAAATGAATGTCGACGGGGCTTGACTCCCATCCAGGATCGTCGGTACAGGGGCCATCATCCGGGACGAGTAAGGCAGAGTTATTGCTGCAATTGGACAACATTTTCAGCATTGGGACAGCACCCGTATTGAGATTATGGTAGTTCGCTCCCTCCACCATATTTGCCAACCTTAGATGTTTAAAATTGAACTAATTATTATTGAAGGGGATAACTCAAATGTGATGGAATTGCTTAGTTCTTCTATGACTCAAGCGATGTGGCATCGACAACCGCTTTTTGCACAAGAACTGACTTTTTGGTTGAACTTTAAACAAGTTATTTTTTCTTATATGCCTCGTGATTGTAATAGGGTCGCTCATTTTTGTGATAAACGCGCCCTTAGCAATTCTTTTCCTTTATTGCATATAAATGATGATAGGGAATTCTCTGTACTTGTAGATGACATGGCTCACTTTTATACATCATAAATGCATACTTGCATAGTTTTTTTTTTGTATTTTTTTTGATATGGTAATTAAAATGCATTTTTTTTAAAAAAAAAAGAGAAACTCAGTACATTCAAACAAGTTTGACATTGCGGCCCGAACCTCCATTTCCAAACAGGAGAGCTTTGCAACACTACATTGTCAACACTTTATAAATCATGTAAAATGAGTTCTTGCGTTAAATTACAAGACTTTTTGTAATGCTTATAAGATGGCTAAAAGCCACCAACCTCCCTTTAGCAAATCACCTGTTATGGTATGACTCATATACCATATAAGGACAGACGCTGATTCGAAGCGGAGCTGAAGAATCTGTCCAAATTGGGAAATTACGTGGGTTGGGGTAATGTTGTAATTACATGTTGTGCCTAGGTTTACTCCTGGGGTTATAAATATGTCAGTTAGTAACCCCAAGAGGTATCCCTGATTTCTGTAAACTCTTTTCTGATTATTGAAAAGGAATCGCCGCTCTGCTCCAGAGGACGTAGGCATCTTTGTCGAACATCGTTAAATCTCTGTGTTCTTCTGGATTTGTGTCGCTCTTGTTTTTCTTCGCCCTAATTTTCTCAACATCACCGAATCATTCATCATGTATTCCACTTGAAATTAGTCGTGGTGATATTGGAAGTCTACCCTGCATAGCTTCAAAACATGATTTCAAGTATTATGTTTTTTTTTTCCCTTAATGCTTACTCTCGATATTGTTGGGGTTTTCCAATGAAGTTTAAATTTGATGCCACGTTGGGCTTACTTACATTTAAAATTTTGGTTGAAAAATAGTATAATCATCATATTAAAATTTTCTGAATAAATGACAATGAAAACTTTTGTAATAACTCTCTACAAAGCCTTCTTAATCTAACATTTTACATCAATGATATGCCATTAACAAATTTCATCATCCGACACAAATCTCGAGGCACTGCACGAACCTCGAAGCAATTTTTTTAGCAAGAAATATTCAAACTTCAATTAAAAGTTATCAGAACTTCGATTTCAACAAACTTATAGCCAAATTGAAAGGCTCGACGAGAGGGATCCAACGACACCATAATGGGTCCAATCCACCTCAGACCACCGAAGCGACAAACTGCTCTAACAAGGTGTCGTGGGACGCTCGCAATCCTCCAACCTTGGGTCAACAACAATGCACCAGCAAATTCCTACGTCTCGAGCAAAGGAGCTCCAGCGGCTCCCTGCACAGGTTATTCGATCNCAGAACGATGAAGAGAACAAAGTGGTTTTACAACTTCAAATCAAGTAAACATTTTTTTCTCTTTTTTTAAATTAAATGTAAATACTTTAATTTACATAAAAATTTCTCAAATCAAACAGCTCAGTTGATAAATTAAATTCTCAATTATTTTGGAAAGGTTTAGTTGATTTTAAATATAGTGAAACTGGAAAAATGGCTGAGATGAACCTGGAGATGATGCACCACTGCACTTCCTTCTGTATCTATAGCCCTCAATCACTGCATGGAATGGAATGATCAGCCTCTTTGATCATCAAAGCCTGCATGGTGGGCCGTTTGATTTGCTAAAAATGAAATACAAAATATAAATAATACAGTATATTTGAAAGATTTTATAATTATGCATTACATTGGTAATTTAGCAAACCAAATAGCCTCTAAATGAAAAGCAAACATCCCCATCCAAACTTCGAATTGGCCTAGCCTGAGGTCATCTTCACAATGACTTGCTGATTTCTCTGATATGCTAACTGCTCCGATTACTGATGATGATATTTGGCAAGCTATCGAGGGTGAATATGGGTGCTGCCAAATCTATTAAATCCATCCTGGATGATTATTGTATGTGGACGGGACAAAGAATTAATGTTGGCAAATCCTCTGTGCTTTTTAGCAAAGCCACGGCTGCCGGGAAACATCGATGCATTTCTAATTTCCTTGGCTTTCCTGCACGAAATGGATTATTTAGGCATTAAGCTTGCTTTGTGAAAGCTTGCTGAAGCTGATTTCTCTAGCTTCCTCCAAAAAGTGACATCCAAGCAGAACGCCTGGGGCACGCGACAGCTTTCTCTTGCAGGTAGAGCCACTCTCATCAACTCATTTCTTCTCCCTATGTCCATGTATCTTCTCACACATACTGACATAATGTTGTTCATCATGTTGCCTGGGAGCAACATTTAAACCGCAAAATGTTGGTGGTCTTGGCTTTCATGCATCCAAGAATTGGAGGGGACCTTCAAGAGCTCACATTGCATGGAATTTTTTAGGGGACATAAATTCTATTCTTTATAAATGATTGGCAAGCAAAATATAAGCTTGATTTCTCCGCCCAAAGTTTTAACTGCAGCACTTCAATCTAGTGGAAAGTTATTTGTGAGGGCTTCCGATATCTTCAGCCTATCTCGCGGTGGAAAATTGTCCACAGGAACAACATAGACATTTTAAATCAGACGTGGATCGTTGATACTCCCAACAATCGTTGGCCTCGTCCTGCTAATATTGGAGTCTTGGAGGATGGACGGGTATCTAACCTGCTTACGGACGGTGCTTAGAATCAACAGGTGGTTAATAATTATTTTGGCAATGAAATGGTTGCACTTATCACTCAAATTGAAATCCATCAAGATATGGCTGAGGATTGCATTGAATAAAATAAAATTCATACGGGGAAGACCATAACTTCTTTAGCCTATGAGGCTAATATTTCCTGATGTCGAGCCCCAACAAATGTGGCTCCACAAGCTTCAACTTTATCTGCGGGTGTGTTTCTCTTGGTAGTGTTTGCTCCACGACGCCATTCCTACTTGTATTTGGCTCGCTAGGAGGGGCCTTGCGATTGATATTCCATGTCCTTGGGGCTGTACCAATGTGGAGAGCCGTGATGCTTTTAATTTTTTATGTTTCTGCAGGATTAGAGATAGTTTGAGCTCTTGGGAATTTTCTCTTACTAGCTATAATACCTTTGTTGAAGCTATCGAGGGTTTTAGTTCTACCCGAATGAACTTTATGGCACAAGCAAGATGTTTCTGCTACGCAATTCATCACTGTTCGCGTGCTCGTAACTCTAAAACTCGTGATGGAATGCATGACACTCCCTCCATCATTGTTGCAATAGTTCTTGAGGCCCTTACCAAGACTTATTTTTACCCATTTTGGGGGCATTAGGATGCTAGCCGATCTTCGGGGTTGGTTCATTCACCTTCCTGGCACCCCCCTCCTCATGAGTGGTTGAAAATGAATGTCGGGGCTTTACTCCCATCCAGGATCGTGGGTACCGGGACCATCATCCGGGACGAGTAAGGCAGAGACATTGCTGCAATTGGACAGCATTTTCAGCATTGGGACAGCACCCGTGTTGAGATTATGGTGGTTCGCTCCCTCCACCATATTTGCCAACCTTAGCTGTTTAAAATTGAACTAATTATTATTGAAGGGGATAACTCAAATGTGATGGAATTGCTTAGTTCTTCTATGACTCAAGCGATGTGGCATCGACAACCGCTTTTTGCACCAGAACTGGCTTTTTTGTTGAACTTTAAACAAGTTATTTTTTCTTATATGTCTCGTGATTGCGCCCATTTTTGTGCTGAGCACGCCCTTAGCAATTCTTTTCCTTTATTGCATATAGATGATGATAGGGAATTTTCTATACTTATAGATGACATGGCTCACTTTTATACATCATAAATGCATACCTGTATAGTTTTTTTGTATTTTTTTTGATATGGTAATGAAAATGCTTTTTTTTAAAAAAAAAGAGAAACTCAGTACATTCAAACACGTTTGACATTGCGGCCCGAACCTCCATTTCCAAACAGGAGAGCTTTGCAACACTGCATTGTCATAGATGTCCAATCTCCATTTCTATACAATTACAACACTTTATAAATCATGTAAAAATGAGTTCTTGCGTCAAATTACAAGACTTTTTGTAATGCTAATAAGATGGCTAAAAGCCACCAACTTCCCTTTAGCAAATCACCCAATCATTCATCATGTATTCCACTTGAAATTAGTCGTGGTGATATTGGAAGTCTACCCTGCATAGCTTCAAAACATGATTTCAAGTATTATGTTTTTTTTTTCTTAATGCTTACTCTCGATATTATTGAGGTTTTCCAATGAAGTTTAAATTTCATGCCACGTTGGGCTTACATTTAAAATTTTGGTTGAAAAATAGTATAATCATCATATTAAAATTCTCTGAATAAATGACAGTGAAAACTTTTGTAATGACTCTCTACAAAGCCTTCTTAATCTAACATTTTACATCAATGATATGCCATTAAAAAATTTCGTCATCCTACACAAATCTCGAGGCATTGCACGAACCTCGAGGCAACTTTTTGAGCAAGAAATATTCAAACTTCGATTAAAAATTATCAGAACTCCGATTTCAGCAAACTTATAGCCAGATTGAACGGCTCGACGAGAGAGATCCAATGACACCAAAATGGGTCCAATCCACCTCTAACAAGGTGTAGTGGGACGATCGCAATCCTCCAACCTTGGGTCGACAACAATGCACCAACAACTTCCTACGTCTTGAGCAAAGGAGCTCCAGCGGCTCCATGCACAGGTTATTCGATCGGCTGGTCATGGGCCGCTGCAAAAGGTTGGGTCACGAATTGACGATCATATTGCCCAACCGGCTTCCATTTTCCACCAGATCCTTCCCTTGCTAGGGACCTTCGAGCTAGTTTGATGACTCCACTTTGTCCGTCAATTCAACTGTCTTCTGTTTATTGGAAACAAACTTTTTTTTTTTCCTTCGCCCTTCGCCCTTCGCCCTTTGGCCTATTTTCTCCATCCCTCTTTTTTCCCTCGAGGCAATTCTCTCCCTCCGATTTTTTTTGCCTCNTCCACTTTGTCCGTCAATTCAACTGTCTTCCGTTTATTGGAAACAAACTTCTTTTTTCGCCCTTCGCCCTTCACTCTCTGGCCTACTTTCTCCATCCCTCTTTTTTCCCTCGAGGCACTTCTCTCCCTCCGATTTTTTTTGCCTTGAGGAGGGATCACAACGCAGACAATCTGAAGGTGGTCCTCATTATTTACAAACTAGGGGCCTCTCCCGAAGGTTTCAAATCGTTTACCATAAAGATTTTTGAGAGCCGATCAACTCATATGCAGAGACTCAAAGCAAATATAGAATGACAAAGGGCCCAATCACATGTATTTATGAGAATCATAGGCACAAAAATCCATAAAGTTCAATTATGCAAGCTTTGATTACAAAATAAATGATATATATTTTTACATTTAATTATTTTACTTTTATCGCAAATGTTACTTTCAACAAGTAAGAGAATCGATGAACTAAAATATATAAATCAGAAATTACCCATCATGAATCTCGAGGAGATCCAACAAGCTATGAAATAGAAAAGTACAGCTAAGGAAGACCTACTAATTAAATATAAAATAACTCATTTGACCAGACAACCCCCAAATAGGGGCCAAGGCCAACCGGGTGCAGGCCACCCAAAGTAAGGACTAAGGCTAATCGAGTCAAGCAAAGGCATCAACCCGCCTATCATCGCAATCCGACTCAAGGAAAGAATTCAGTGTTGTCAGCAATCTCATAAATGTTGATATTCCTCATCAGGGGCCAAGAATTGACAATAACATAACCCACGAATACCCTGAAGAATTCCCTAATCAATGAGTGAGCTATCTATTGGATTACAATGACTCACCCACTGCGAGATAGACTAGTTTCATTATGTCGGCAGGAGCTCCTCATCCAGGGATCAACAGTCGACAACCAGGCTAGAATAGCTGACCGACAAAGCTAAGTTGATCGAGTTAAGGCAAGCCAACTTGCAGACCATCAAAAAACAACCGACCATCCTGATGTAGCATAGTCGAATGAGCATGCCTTGCCCAACCGAGGTCCATTGAGTTCAACCGACTTAGTCAAAGGGTAGCTGAGCAGTAGGCCCCCACATGTAAACTTTCTAAAATATCATGTAACGCCCCCATTAAAGCATGGGCAAAATATGTACCTCCTCCAGTATAAATTGAGAAATCATTTTAAAAGGAAAGGCAAATCAACATTTCAAAGTATTGTTCATTACTGTGCATCTCTCTCTGTCTCTTTCTTTCTAATGTCTTACGCTCTATTCTTTAGGTATGATTCACAGACAAATTAGAATTAACCACTCATTAGTTTTATTTGGGACTATTTGGTTTGCTAAAAAAGAAAAATAGAGTAAAAAGAATACAATATATTTGAAATATTTTATAATTATTTGATTGGTGCAACATAAATGCTTAATATTACTTTTTGTTTTTGTGTTTGATTTGAAATAAAATGAATTCAACGTAAAGCCTGCCCGTGGATGCTAGTTGGTGGCAGGTAACGGGTGGTGGCTGAGAACAACGATAGCTTGTGCGATATATTTGAAAATTGGTCAAATCAACTGAGTTTTGAATCATCAAAAGTAAAGCTCATCGAACTTTTATACTGCATTTCCTTTTCATCAAACAGAACGCCAATTTTTTTTAAAACTTCTGCAAGAAATTATGCATTACATTGGCAATTTAGCAAGCCAAATAGCCTCTAAATGAAAAGCAAACAACCACTTTAAAAGAAGAGAAACTCAGAAGATTCAAACACGTTTGCCATTGCGGCCCGAACCTCCATTTTCAAACTAAAGAGCTCTGCAGCACTGCATTGCCATAGATCTCTAATCTCCATCTCTATACAATTACAACACTCAATAAATCATGTAAAAAATGACTTCTTACGTTAAATTACAAGGCTTTTTGTATTGCTTATAAGATGGCTAAAAGTAATCCGCTTCCCTTTAGCAAATCACCCAATCATTCATGTATTCCACTTGAAATTAGTCATAGTGATATTTGAAGTCTATCCTGCATAAAACATGGTTTCAAATATTATGTTTCTTTTCTTAATGCTTACTTCTGATATTGTTGGGTTTTTCCAATGAAGTTTAAAATTGATGCCACGTCATGCTTTCTTACATTTAAATTTGTGGTTGAAAAATAGTATAATCATCATATTAAAATTCTCTGAATGGATGAAAACTTTTGCAACAACTCTCTACAAAACATTCTTATACAATTTGGCATTTTACATAACATTTCTGCCCTCATAACTTGAGTAAAATTGTGTTGTACAACATAAACATTGTCAAATTCAGAAACCGTTCAAAGTTTTATGATTCGAAGCTCATCTACACTATTCATTTTGGGTTGATATTTTATTTACTGATATTGATCCTATTCTTTGCTTATCATCTGCACTACAAATAATATCTCTCCATATTAGCCCCACCACAATAAACTTCCAAATTACCCCAATCTTCAAGTAGTTGATTGTTTATGTTTTCTTTGGTTGTGCCCTTAGACCTTCCAACAAATTTGCACCTCGCTTAACTCCCTGCATTTTAATCTGCAATGCTTCATATTTTAAAGGCTATAAATGCTACAATCCAACCAATGGGAAAACCATCCTAAAGACCCTTTCTTTTTCATAAATCTAATTTCTATTTCACCATGATCACACCAATCTCTGCCTCTTAGAACTCCGTGACAATCCCATTTCATTTTATTCCCACAACCTGCCTGCCTCCTTTCTCCATATACCATGCCCCCAACAAGAAAATATTACGTGCGGATAATATACATGCAAATTTGTGATATTGTGGTCCTATTGGGTGACATTGTGGTGGTATTGTGGTGAATACCACCGCAATACCACCAAATCTGCACCTATGCTGTTTGCACGTAATATTTCTTCGCTAGCAACACCCAAAACAATCTCCTTCATAAAACCGTAACTTCCATTGAAGCTCCACGCCAATCTACCATTTTTAGAAAGTAAATGATAGAATCATGAAGAGCTATCTAGATTTGAATAATATTTGAATTTAAATTAATTAGAATTAATATAATAATAATTATAATAATAATTATTAAAATTTATCTTATAACCTTACTTTTATAAATATAGGTTATATGATTTTTATTTGAATTATTAAATGATGAATTATAACTAAAAGATTTCTTTCCCATATCTCTACCATAAATTTTATAACCTGGTTCGGCCTTATTGAGAAACATGGGGCCTCAAGTTTAGGCCCACAAATGGTATCACCAAATTTGTGATTCTCATGGATTTCACCACTTGTGTATGTAGGCCAACTTTGGGTTTCCTTGAGTCCATTCTCTATAGCAAGTGGTACTAAAGTGGAAAGCTCAATTGGAATAAAGTGGTTCATAACATTTCTGGCTCATATGAGTCATTCTTAGTTATTATTGAGTATTAGTTAACAACAATTTCTTTCCATGGTGCCTTCGAGTGGTACTGAATTCTTATTGTATGATACTTGATGATGTTGAAAAGTTTTCTTTTTTGAGGATGATTAAAAGCCAATGCAGAGAGCGTTCGTATGAAGGAAAATTACAAAGGCATGTGATACACCATCAACAAATTTTCAAGATCTAATACAAATCTCGAGACACGGTACAGATCTCGCGGAAATTGTTTTAAAAAGATATGTTCAAATTTTGATTAAAAGTCATCCAAAACTCTGATTTCAATAAACTTACAATCAAACTAACCGACTCAACGAGACAAACTCAATGGTACCTAAAATCGGTCCAATTCTACTCAAATCAAGCCTAGATCAAGCTGTTAAATCACAATTGGAAGCTTTTCAAGCCTAACTAAACGATCAAACATATTATGAACCTGGCAAACTTATAGTCAAATCAAATGTATCGACAAGATGAATCCAACGACTACAAGATCACCTAATTTTGACATCATTGAGACACTAAAATGTACATCGAACTCAGTCTAATCAAGCGAATCTCTCTAGGTCGTCTAATCAATAGTGGTATAAATTTCTTACTTATTTGTAACATAGACTCTATAATTAAAGTCATGCCCCCTCATGGAGCTTGAAAAAGAATGAAACTTGGAGAAGAAGTAGAAGTCAAACATTACTTCTACAACGGCGATCCGACGAATGCCTCCTGCTACTGTAGTTGTCGATCGTCGCCAACCATCGACTACTACCACTTGCTGATCGCCGCCGATCAGCATCAACCGCCTGCCACTCTTACGACAAAGCACCGTATAGAGCAACTTACGAAGCAATGCATCATCCCTGACATCATGTCGATCCCGAAGATGGTGCATTGAATCTTCGACTATTGCTCTCCCTTGCAACTGCTCCCTACCGTGGGGCCACAAGTCCTTCTGCTCACCGACGTTGTAACTTGAGAGGTTGTGTAACCCTTTTCCATCTTATAGGATAAGGAGTTGTACTTGTAATAACCAACTCAATGGAATATTAACCGGGGCAAGACCTCATGATTTTTCCCTTTTTGGGGGTTCCACGTAAAAGCTTCTGTTATTTTCTGTCAATCATTTCTAATATCTAAGTGTGTGTTGGATTCTCATCCAAGACTAACATGTTAATTTATCACTCTACAGCCATGAATTCTCTTACACGCATAAGCATGTAAAACTTTGGATTTAGTCTCACATCAAATATTTGAAAAATATGTTGGTATAAAAAAATGAGTGGTTGACTCTCACACTGAAACATATGCTTTAGGGTTGAAATTGAGTTTACCACTGATATATAGAAACCAACTTCGATCACCAATTGGTTCATCGTCCTTAACATGCTTCCTCTCTTTGCTCTTTCACTTCCTAATAATTACTACATTACTCAATCACTAAAATACCCCGTCATCATAGTACTAGAAGACATGCCATGGAGCTCAGGACCTGAACTCTTATTTATTCTCATAAATACTTTTCTTTAGTTCCCATATATCTACAACAAAATTAAGTAAACTAAAGTCATTCTAATGATCAAGAAAAAAAATATCAACATGAAAATTCATCACAAATTGATAACAAATCAATTATTCTTTGACATTAATCTCATAGCAACATTTTCAAACACAATTGTATCTAAACCGTAGCTTTAAGCCATATCAATATTTTCCATCTATTGCCATGACATTAGCAAGCAAGAACAACATAAGGATTTCCATGTTCTTAAGCAACCGCTCTATAGGATTCTACACAATTCCTATATTTTTATCAACTTTCTCACTTTTATTGATTTACTTCATATTAGCACAACTCACTACCATCCGAGTTATTCTAAAATGGCACAATTGCCCATATTACTAATTTAATTCATAGCGAATGTCATCCCAAGCCTCAAATCTTTTTGCGGGTGATTAATTTTAAAGTTATTGTTTAAGATACTCATGGTCTAATTTTGTCTCAATACTATCATGACCGCCACCCTTCTAGCTTTTTGAGAAAATATGTCCCTTCAACCTAAGTGAAATGATATGAAATCAAGATGGTCAAATGTTGTGGGATAATCTCAAGATTTAGCGCACAATATCTCTTATTATTATTATTATTTAATTTTTAGTTTGAGGCTAATGCCTCTATCAATTTTGAGATTTACACCTTGCCTTGCGAGAAGAAACACCTCAATTTCAGAATTGTCTTTTTAAAACTTGCCACACCATGATGCATTATCATACAAAAGTTGTGCAAAATAAACAAGAAAACTAAATTAAAAATTATTTTCCTTTTCATCGAAAATATGGAAATAGAAATGGGTAAAAATTTGCCTCATCATTTGTGATAATATTTTGGAGCATTTACAAAAATAACATACAATTCTTATATATTTACATATCTAAAACCTAAACTTCTATATTTACATACATAATACTCAAATATTTAATATTATATAAACAATACCACATATCTAACTTTAAGTAAAATATACATTTTCATACCAAAATTTATGACATCAAAGTGTTATAAATATAAATATCCAATCTTAGCCGTTAGATATGTAAATACATAAGAACGGTGTTGTGTGCATGTAAATCTTCTTATTATGTTTTAGTGTACCACACATAAATTTCTTTCCACTCCACCAGCTTTCCTTGGACTGTAATTTTTACTTCAAATGACTTTCACTATTTTGGATGCTAATTTTATCCATATCATAATGCATTAAAGTTTTCCAAGGTGGATATGTTGTCATAATTAACTTATTTGGTGCAAAAACATTGAAGATCATGAATACGATTTTACCTGGAAAGAAGACCAAGAAATACCAATGCTAAATTTTCTTTAAAACCGAAATGCCTTTAGCAAATATAGCTGCTCACCAAAGTTTCCTTGGATCAACCAATCAATACATGTTAAAGGCTCACTCAAGTCGTAAGTTGTAGTCTCTATAACTATGTCTTTTCTACCGGCTAACGATGTTCGCCCATTTCCTAAAAGCTTGAACATGCTCAAGCCTATTCCTCTGAGCATCTGTTTTTGCATTTGCAGCTTTTAAATTCCTGTACAAATCTTTATGGAGCCTGAGGAATTCCTCCTTATATTTCCATTTATCAGCAAAAATGTTATGCCTTATCATATAATTAACAATTTCCATTACCCTCTCAAAATATCCACCTCTAAGGAAATTCATAAGCAAACAGTCTAAAAAGTCCTGGTGTACAGACAAAACTCCATCCTCAAATCTTCTCTTAATCTCTCCCCACAATATTGTGATTTGGCGATACATCTTTAATGAAGAATACCCATTTAATAGATAGCTGAATGTCTGGATTGTAGGATGGATGTTTTTCTGCTGCATCCTCTTCAATGTTTTAATAGCATCTTCCATCATATTGGCCTTGCAAAAGAATAGGATTGTACTATTAAAATCATAAACCAATGGAGAGATCGAGTCCTTATCCCTGCTCTCTCTACTTAGATGCCCTACAAAGCATGATATATTCCCTACAAAATATTGTTTATTTTCGAGTGGTTTTATAGAGAAATCTCCAGAAAGACATGAGCTTGCAGCATCCTCATCAGATAAGTTAGCAAATAGGCCAATTTTTCTCATCTGCTTCAGCACCACTTTAGATTCTCCAATAAGGTTTTTCTTCCGGTAGGCTTGAAATAGTGATTTGTACAAAATGGCCTCAACAGAAATGCCAACTGACTCTAAGTCATCTAAAACATCATGGACAGTCTCCAACCAACCCAACTTCATACACGCAGCTAACACGAATGTGCTAAAACTGGCGTCTTTTGAATCAAGTTTCTTCTCCATTTCAATTAGAAATTTTGAAATTTCACCGACTCGTCTTTCTTTAACGAAGCCATTTATAAGCTTTGAAAGAGCCATTGTACTTGGAGCAACCTTTCCGTCATAGAAGAGAACCAACGTAGATGGATCTGATGGATCCAAAATGAAATCACTCCCCAAGTGATCAGGTTCAATCACAATTTTATATCCCATAGCCAGATTGTTTGATCCAATCTGAAGCACGCAAGGTTTTCTTAATCCATTTTTTAATGCATTTAAACCATCACCACATTGAAAGGATTTTGGTCGACCATACAAATCCAGCATAACTTCCATGGCAGTATTAAGATCATTACATCTGAAAAGCAAGTTCAGCAAACTGTCATAGAACTGAGCATAATGGCGACTTAATCCAACATAAACAACGCTATCAACATGTGCTTTCAATCTCATCAATTCATCATGTTGCCCGAGTTTCTCATATATTCGACCAAATATAATAATCGAATTTGCATCAGCTGCCACTCCTATCTGTGACATGAACTTTATTATTAGCAGAGCTTTTTCGAAAGACTCAAATTTTGAGCATGAATTCAATACAAGGTTGAACATTGTAATACTTTGGTTTATGAGCTTCAGTTGCTTAGAATTTTTTGTATCTGCCTTTTTATGTAGACACTGTTCACAAATCTCAATAAGAATATTAGATGCAAGGTATGATCCAATATCTGACTTAACCAAATGATAAAACAATGTGCTAACTAAATTGAATGATGGAAATTTAAATCTATCTAATGAAATCCTCATTATTGTGGATGCCGGAACAGGCATTTGACTTCTGGCGAGAACGAGAGCTAATCTGGTCAGAGAGTCATAGTCAAGAAGATGAGGACTCTTACACAAAACCAAAAGCACCAACTGATATGCTTTAAGAAGCCAGTGAGAACTTAATGAGCATGTCATCAAGTTGATCATTTTTTTCACAAGCACTTGTTTAGGGAATCCATGCAAGCTTTTGTAGCTACAGAAAACTTCCCAAGCATCATCCACACTGTTCTCTTCCAAAGCAGCTTCAAGTTTTCTCAGGGGAGATTCACATAATGAGCTTTCCCATGAAAGAACTGATTGGGTGGTGCCAGAAATATGGGAAATGTTTGAGCTGAAATTTAATTTTTGATACCTAGCAAACTCATGATGCCAACCATGACTAAGTATAGAAGATGAAGATCTTCCACTGTTAACCTGGAAGAGAAGTAATGCATTAATACATGCAAAAATTGAATGATTTGATGTTTGATTCAATCAAAAGAACTAAAATCTTACAATGATCCAGCAAGCAGGTCTTGCTTGTAAGCCCATACATGATATTTTCTGGCTTAATTGATAAAACCAGTAGAAGACTCTCATTTTGTCTTTCCATGAAATTATGCCAGAACGTTCATGTTTACCGTGCTCCGATAGTCAAAATTGGATTTGGAAGTTATCCAAAACTTCTTTTGAGCAGCTAAATAAATGCAAACTCCAGCATTACTGATAAATTGCGTATCCGAAGAAGACAAGAGTAAGATTTAAGTTTGAAAATATATCAAGATGAAATCAAATCAGAGCAAAAAAACTTTCATTCTGATGTTTTATTTCTCCAATAGATTGTAGGTGCCCAAATGAAGACTCCATGAATGACAATATTTTGACGAATGATACCGTTTGAAATGTCCTCTCGTGCACTAACCGGCAAGAAATATCGTCGAACTCCCTCCGGCCTCTTCACTGGAAACAGTTCGTTGGGCTGATTCTATCCTCAAATTATTTCTTATTGGAGATTCCTCTAGGCCTCGATTAGTTCTCAGTTCGACAATAAGAAAAAAGCCAGTGATACCTGGTGACGCAACAATATCTCGCGTTAGCCACAGCTGATCTTCGTCACACCCATTGGTTGCGATTCGGTAAACTTTGCAGCTCTCTCCTCAGAATTCCCCTTTTGAAGATGACGTGAAGCTTCTGACGAGATCCCAAGTCCGGCTCCGGCCGTAAAGATCCCCAAGAGATTGAAATGGTGATCGTTCGCCGGAATATGTTGTCCTTTAGGTCGTCGTTCCTCTGAATATCAAGAAGTTAAAATTCAACTTTAAATGTCATTTTAACTATGCATTAAAACATGTATTTCATTTTTTAGAAATAGTGATCATATAAATAATTTTGATGGTATAAATAAAAAAAAAGAGTCCAGATATTAGATACATAAATAAATAAAATTAGGTGGCATCTATTTAATTTGAATTTCTTTGTAATAATGACATTTCTGGTGTGATACCAGTGATTTTGGATAATGACATTTCTGGTGTGATAAGAGTGATTTTGGTGGTATAAATGTAAAAAAGAGAGCTTAGATGTTATGCATGTAAATTACATAAAACTATTGGCATAAATGTAAGAAAATAGTTTAAGTCAATCATTTTTTGTCGGTTCATTCTAGTTCGATGCGGGGGCGGTTTTTAAGCCAACTCAAATCAGATCATAGGTTGATTCACAGTTGAACCTGTTTAAATCGATTGGTTAAGTTTGGTTCGATTTTCTAAACAGAGGTATAAATATAAAGGATATACAGATCACCAAAAAATATTAATATTTACAAATTAACAATTAAGAAGACTTTTTCGAACAACTAAACCAATGTATTTATGCAAGCATTGATCAAACTATTTAGAATTTGATAAAAAAAAAAAAAAAAGTGAGTTGGGGTTTTATCGTGAATTTTAATATTTGAGTGAAAATTTGGAAAAACTAATGAAGTGAGTGGTTGCTTTGTAAATAATAAATTACCTATAATCTCCCTAAAAGTGATATAATGCATTGAATAAATAAAAACTAATGATTTGAAAATTTCCAAATTATTAAAAAATTAGCTGATAAATAAGAAATGAATATATTCCCATTTAAGTAATATTCTATTATATTATTACATAGAAGATTTACCTGCATATCACAAAATTTTTATGTCAACACAAATGTATTTAATATATTACATTCAAAATTTTATTAAAAAGTTGTTATATCACATTAAATAAATTAATAATAAGTAAAAGTTAAAATATGAGATAATTACATTTCGATCATTCAAAATATTGATATTTATAAATTTATCATTCAAATTATATTTTAAACTATGATATATTTATACGTGCCACGATTAAATTATTGAGCATTTGATAAAAATAAGAAAAAATATTGATTGGATTTTATCATGTATATTGATATTTGAGTAAAAACTGGAGCATTGATTTCTAAATAGAAAATATCGGGGGGACTGTATGTAATTAACCCTTAAAATAAATGTAAATAAATAAGAATAGCGTGGTATGTGTGTAAACCTTTATAATTATCGACCCCTATGCAGGCATTCCGATCACGAGCTGGTTCGTCGCAGGCATTCTGTCCGATCGATTCCAGTGAGCGATATATTGCTATTTATTTTTTTTCTGCTTGAGATTATCGCAAATCCCTGCTATGAATTAAACCCAGCTCTTTTTATTTCTAAATGCAATGTCATTGATGGGAATTTCCGCTAAAAATTGGAAAAAAATGGGAAATTCGGGAGCACTTCTCTGGTAGTTTAATTTTTCTTGAAGAAGATGAGGCAAATATGTCAAGTAGAGTGATGGAATAAGGATGTCTGTGCTGTTTTTCCTGCAGTTTTATGGATGATTTTGCAATTTGTTTAGATTATCTTGCTTAGATTTATTATGGATGCTAAATTTTGTTGATCCATAAACCAGTTATGTGCAGTGTGGAACGACTGCTTGGCATATATCTAGGGTTGAATTATATCATGATTAATGATTTTAACTTGATTGTTTTGTGTATTATCTGTAATAGTCGATTAAGTTTAGGTATTTTCAACTATTTGCCTGACTATTGTGACGGACAAGAAACCTACGGCTCTATTTTCCAGTTTAGTTACTGATACCAGTTTTATGCTCGTTGATATGATAAAGTGTTGGGGCATTTACATACATACCACAGAATTGTTATGTATTTACATATCTAACACCTAAACTCTTGTATTTATATGCACACCATTGAAATCTTGAACATCGTATAAAAAATGCACGATCACTGTCTTTTTAAAAGTGGAATTCACATTTTTCATGCATAAGTTTATGACACCAAGGTGTTAAAAGTGTAAATATCAAACTTTGGGTTTTAGATATGTGAATATATAAGAATTGTGTGGTATGTATGTCAATTTCACTGAAGTTTTTTAATATATCTGTTTTAAGCATTATTTAATTGTCTTCTGTGATACTTTGAAAATAAATAANGTGTTAAAAGTGTAAATATCAAACTTTGGGTTTTAGATATGTGAATATATAAGAATTGTGTGGTATGTATGTAAATTTCACTAAAGTTTTTTAATATATCTGTTTTAAGCATTATTTAATTGTCTTCTGTGATGCTTTGAAAATAAATGAAAAAGGATATAGATGAAGTTCCTCAGTAGACATAAAAGTGCTGAATATTTCTATGTGCAATGGTTGGGCTTGTGGTAATTTTTTTTCCAAGAAGATGCAGGGTTTCATCTTAGACATTTGTGGATAGGCCAACCACTAATGACCCATCAAAAATCAACCGGTACAAGATGAAAAAATTCTTCAAGGAAACCCTAATTAAAACTTTTTCAATGTTATTCAGATTTTTCACTACCTTCTGCAAATTCTACAAAATCATTCTTCTTTAATTTTTGCAACGACTCTATCATTAGCATGAAATGAGATGGGAAATATTATTATTAGAAGATCAATTATTGGTTCAATCAGTAGGAAAAGAAGTTCATAAATAACAAGTTTTGTCATTCTTTTAGGTAAATCAAATTTTATTTTGCTTTTGTATTCACTTTTATAAAATATATTAATATGTACATACATAAATTTAAAATAGTAGGGTTATGTGGAAGCCTTTTGTGGAACGCATGTTTTTTCATAGTGTTTAGAATCTATGCTTCAAAGCGTTTTGGTAGGAAGGATTGAAGGACACTGCAATAAGAAGTATGTTTTCCATAAGAATGAAGAATGACCTATTTGATAACATCTATATGTTTCTCATCCATTACCTAGGGAAAGCAAGCGCCTTTTTTTATTTTTCCTATAGACAAAATTTGCCACCTATTAGAGTAAATGATGTGTCTTTGATAAGTTATAGCAGTGGTTGAAAGTTATTATGAAAGTGGTAGCTTGCATTTTAATTGTTTTGCACAAGTTATATGCACGTTGCCTTAGGATTCTCTATTTTCTTCTTGGTCCTTCGACATTAATGTTATTATTGTAAAAATTCCGGTCTTGTTAGACTGGGGAAAATGTAAAACTTAAGTTTATTTATGAAAGATAAGAATACCAGTGATCTTAAATTGAGATGGAGTTAATGACAAACCTTCTTTCATCCTTGATTGGTGATGGGGAAATAGGCTTGTGGGTGTAGTCATTATGTTTATGGTGTCAAATAATATGTAGATAGGTTGTCCTTTAGGATTTTTACTTAATTTGAAAAGAAATTTCATGCTTCTCAAAGTTTTCTATTATGAGTTGGGTTTATTTGAAGGTTCAACCAAGTTACGATTTGGATATTGGAGAGAGGGTAAGGTGACACTAAAATGAGAGAGAGAATCTACTGAAAATTAGCTTTAGGCCTTGAACTAGAATGATATTTTGTTTATGTAAACAAAAAGAGAGGGAGGGAGAGAGGAGGTGAGGGGGGGGGGTGTTAAGGAAATAACGATGGTTGGCCACCTGATTTCTAGAGATAGAGCATGTTGGGCAGAACAGAGAGGGTTTAGACAGAGGGAGAGTTGCAAGGAGTTAAGAAAATAATTCACTTATCATGAAAGTTTAGTTGTAAAAGAGGTCTATTTTTCAACCTTTAATAAACTCTTAAAAAGTGTTTTTCATAGTTAATATTTTACTAATTTTTTACATGAATTGTGGGCATTCTCTAATTTAACAGTCTAATTTTTTATTTTTTAGAGTCAATTTCACGACTCATTTTCAACTCAAACTAATAAATTTAACTCAAAAAAAGGCCAAAATGTACTCATGAAACACATTTCTATATCAATTTTCATACTTAGAAACAACATAATTTATGATTGAACCAATTTAAATCAAAATTGGTTAGCTTAGAAACGAAATTGAACGCATAAAGTTAATGGATTAAATTGGACACACTTAAAAATTCTATGGATTATTTTGATTGTTTGATAAGTAGTACAATATTGTTATCAAAGCACAAAGCGCATGTGATGCGCAAGACTTTATTTTTGCTTCAAACCGCAAACTGCCGATGCGGTATTTTTATTAACTAAAATGCTTATAGGTTAGTTAAAACAATTAATGTATAAATGTCTTCATTGACAATTAGAAAATATAAAATGACTTAAAAGTTGATATAAAATAGAAAGAATATGATGCAATATATAATTGAAGTCAAACATGGAGGTTGAACCTGTAAAAAAAATTAAAATAATTTTTAAGAGTTTGCAACGATAATTAAAAATTAAAAAATTGTTATTACACAAAATAAAATCTAAATTTTAAAACATGAATAAACTAATATAGTCTTACGTTTTATAAAACAAGTTAAATTAATTTAGTAGTCTTTTATTTCCTCTCACTAAATTGTGAACTGTACGGACTGCTTTGCTTCAATGATTCAATGCTCAGGCCTCATGCGCTTCACTTCGCTTTGCACGTGAAGCATGCTTCAAAGATGTTTTTAAGAATATTAAGTAGTAATATTAAAAATTGTCCAATAAGATGGTGTAATAAGTTTTAAGTTAATTTTTTTGGATTAATTTGATTTTATAATAGGAAGATAAAATACAAAGCTTTTTATTTATTTTTTTATTATTATTTTGTGTTTATGATAATAAACTAAGATAGTTAAAGAGCCAAGAGAATATGGGCTTTTACAATTTTAAGATATTTTAAGTTTTATGATTCATTACCATGATATGAGACAGTAAAGTGCACAATATACTAAACTTATGGCAGTTAGTGATTAATATTAAATTTTGTTGTAGAGTAGCTAAATGATTTTTAATGAAACTTGCTTGACTTATCCGTTTAACTCGGACTCTTTTTCTATATGTGTTTTCTGTTATGCCTATCACAAATATTCATAGCTACTTGCTTCGTGTATGCACCCTGATATCTAAGTTGATTTTCTATGTAAATGAAAAGGTTTGATAGAAAAATTGAAAGAAAGGAGATTTAGATTAGTGGTAGAAAGACCAAGTACATGTGACATAATAATGACCTGACAACAGTAATTTGAGCATGCTAGATATGATAAGTTGAAATATGTTGATTTTATCTTATACGAGCTAAATTTTAGATGAGAAAATAACCATTTTATTCAACGGTTCAAAGGTATCTATATCAACATATATCATGGGCCACATGCACTGTGTACACCCTCTGTGTTAACAAAATTCGGAGCCGGATAAATCAGTGTGATCACAGGAAAGAAGTCTCCAACAATCAAGATGATTGTACCATTATAGTAGCTATATGAATTAGGATGAATGTGCAGTAAAATCATTAAGGACATTGTATGCAGTACCTATTTTTAAAAATATTTGGGGTATTTACATACAGATCACCTAATTTTTATGCATTTATATATCTAACACCCAAACTATATTTTTACAATTTTTCCACCCAAATTTTTCATATCACATCAAAAATACCTTAATTTTGACTTTTAAAAGGTAAAATACACCTTTCCAATCAAAGTTACTGTGGCATAAATGTAAAAATTAAATTTTAGGTGTTAGATATGTAAATATGTAGGAATTGAGCGGTATGTAGGTAAATCTTCTAAAAGATTTGTAGAAATAGAGTTTTAGAAATGGACTGTGCTTTGGGCATGTAAAATAAAGATCAAATGAGGCATTTATAATTAGGACAGTAGGATTGATGTTGAAGTGCAGAACTAGTAGAACATAAGAGATTAAATCAAAGGTAATGCGATTGGAAAAATTGTATTGGCATCAGTCAACAAATTAAAGTTAAAGGAGCATGCATAGTTGGGTGGGGGTGTCTGTGAGGTGGCTGACGAGGATGATGCAGCTATAAAATTTTGCTAAAGAATTTTATCTTGTTCAAAGATTTACATACGTACCCCTCAATTCCTATGTAAGATGCATTTCACTTTTCAAAAGCTAAAATAGTGGTATTTTTATGTGATATAAAAGATTTAGGCGGTATAAATGTAAAAAATAAAGTTTTAGTGTTAGATTTATAAATACATAGAAATTGGGTCATATATATGTAAATGCCCCTATCCTTTTTTGTACATAATAGCTTTTAGAATTACCAACAATGTTTTCACCTAGTTCTGCTTGTATTTCTTGCATCAAGGTTATGACTATGATTATCATCACCAGATTATACTCTAAAGCATCTGTATTTTCCTTAACTATACTGGTTTTGGCATAAGAAGGGATCAAAACTCTGTTGTTCATTTCTATTGTTCAAACCTGTTTGAGAATTCTTCTTTTAACTATGTATCTAAATTCCCCAACACCACCCTCCTTCCCTTTAATTTGGCGCAAAGCCCCTCCATCAATACAAAACTACTGGAAAGCCTTTAGAAGGTGTTTAACCATTTTTATCCTTCTTGTTCCATCTTTATTTAAATTTTGAGGTCACTTCCCTTAATTTATACAGGCGTGGGTTACTTCCTACGGAGAAGGGGAACAGAGCGGGAAAGTGAGAGATTGATTTGTGATGGCCACTCTTCGACAATTAAAGGTCAAAACTGGATCATGCAAGCGAGTCCTTAAGGAACTTGTTTCATATGAAAGAGAAGTAAAGATGGAGGCTGAAAAGACAGCAAATATGAAGGAGAAAGGTGCTGATCCTTATGATCTTAAGCAGCAGGTGCTTTTCAAGTTTCAACAGAGCAGTTTTTTTTTTTAAGGGGCATTTACGTACATTTCACAACATTCTTAAGTATTTACTTATTTAACTCCCAAACTTTCAAATTTTCATGCATACCACTCAAATCTTTAACATCACATCAAAAATATCACCTTCACTATCTTTTTAAAAGTAAACTAAACCTTTCATGCATAATTTTATGACATCAAGGTGTTATAAGTGTATATATCAAACTTTGGGTGTTTGATATGTAAATACTTAAGGATTGTGTGGTATTTATGTAAATTTCTCTTTTGTCATGAATTTTAAAAGTGATACCCAATTATTTACTTTGGCATAGATTTTATGCATTTTAACTACGATACTATTGATCAAGTCTTATCTAGATCTCATGTATAAGTACTTTAAATCTATTATATAAAGAGTGATGATGCTTATGGTTTCAATATTTATAAAGTTAAAGATGGGTGATTAAAATATGTAGTCAGTGTCTTAGGAGCACTATGCCTAACTAGTACCTTGGAGATTTTAGTTTTGCTTAGCTTGAATAGTACTGCAGTTGGATTAGCCAACCATACGAATCCTATTCTGGGCAACGAATAAATTATCTATCTTTAGCGTTTCTAGAATAAGAATATTTAGATGGTGAAATCAGGTTCACGAGCTCTTCTAGTTTTTTAGATTTTATTTAGTTTAATTTTAAATTATATTTTTTTAATGGAATTTGGTTAGAGATTTGAATTAATTAGATTTAGATTTGATTTGATTTTAATTCTAATTTCGTTTGATCTTATGTTGTAAACCCTGCTTATATACATATTGCATTCATCACTTGTAGTTGCATCTATTGATGGATGAATCAAAATTGACTATTCTTCTATGCTTCTCTATCTCTCATCATAGATTGCTCTAACTAATGACCTTTTTTTTTTAACTTTGTATGCGATTGTACTTGAAAAAATGAGTGTCTTCGCAAGAGAAAACTAAATTCATTAGCTCCAACAATTACTCATTGACATTATGTGACAAAATTCAAGAATCAATATCAACGCAGTTGTGGGAGACTACGGGTGCATTTGGGGTGGCGGGTGATGCGGTGCCACATCACAGTTTTTCCTATTTGGAAAAACTGTGTTTTACATCCTAAAAAAACTATAGCNTCACTCCCCAAGTGATCAGGTTCAATCACAATTTTATATCCCATAGCCAGATTGTTTGATCCAATCTGAAGCGAGCAAGGTTTTCTTAATCCATTTTTTAATGCATTTAAACCATCGCCACATTGAAAGGATTTTGGTCGACCATACAAATCCAGCATAACTTCCATGGCAGTATTAAGATCATTACATCTGAAAAGCAAGTTCAGCAAACTGTCGTAGAACTGAGCATAATGGCGACTTAATCCAACATAAACAACGCTATCAACATGTTCTTTCAATCTCATCAATTCATCATGTTGCCCAAGTTTCTCATATATTCGACCAAATATAACAATCGAATTTGCATCAGCTGCCACTCCTATCTGTGACATGAACTTTATTATTAGCAGAGCTTTTTCGAAAGACTCAAATTTTGAGCATGAATTCAATACAAGGTTGAACATTGTAATACTTTGGTTTATGAGCTTCAGTTGCTTAGAATTTTTTGTATCTGCCTTTTTATGTAGACACTGTTCACAAATCTCAATAAGAATATTAGATGCAAGGTATGATCCAATATCTGACTTAACCAAATGATAAAACAATGTGCTAACTAAATTGAATGATGGAAATTTAAATCTATCTAATGAAATCCTCATTATTGTGGATGCCGGAACAGGCATTTGACTTCTGGCGAGAACGAGAGCTAATCTGGTCAGAGAGTCATAGTCAAGAAGATGAGGACTCTTACACAAAACCAAAAGCACCAACTGATATGCTTTAAGAAGCCAGTGAGAACTTAATGAGCATGTCATCAAGTTGATCATTTTTTTCACAAGCACTTGTTTAGGGAATCCATGCAAGCTTTTGTAGCTACAGAAAACTTCCCAAGCATCATCCACACTGTTCTCTTCCAAAGCAGCTTCAAGTTTTCTCAGGGGAGATTCACATAATGAGCTTTCCCATGAAAGAACTGATTGGGTGGTGCCAGAAATATGGGAAATGTTTGAGCTGAAATTTAATTTTTGATACCTAGCAAACTCATGATGCCAACCATGACTAAGTATAGAAGATGAAGATCTTCCACTGTTAACCTGGAAGAGAAGTAATGCATTAATACATGCAAAAATTGAATGATTTGATGTTTGATTCAATCAAAAGAACTAAAATCTTACAATGATCCAGCAAGCAGGTCTTGCTTGTAAGCCCATACATGATATTTTCTGGCTTAATTGATAAAACCAGTAGAAGACTCTCATTTTGTCTTTCCATGAAATTATGCCAGAACGTTCATGTTTACCGTGCTCCGATAGTCAAAATTGGATTTGGAAGTTATCCAAAACTTCTTTTGAGCAGCTAAATAAATGCAAACTCCAGCATTACTGATAAATTGAGTATCCCAAGAAAACAAGAGTAAGATTTAAGTTTGAAAATATATCAAGTTGAAATCAAGTCAGAGCAAAAAAACTTTCATTCTGATGTTTTATTTCTCCAATAGATTGTAGGTGCCCAAATGAAGACTCCATGAATGACAATATTTTGACGAATGATACCGTTTGAAATGTCCTCTCGTGCAGTAACCGGCAAGAAATATCGTCGAACCCCCTCCGGCCTCTTCACTGGAAACTGTTCGTTGGGCTGATTCTATCCTCAAATTATTTCTTATCGGAGATTCCTCTAGGCCTCGATTAGTTCTCAGTTCAACAATAAGAAAAAATCCAGTGATACCGGGTGGCGCAACAATATCTCGCGTTAGCCACAGCTGATCTTCGTCACACCCATTGGTTGCGATTCAAAAAACTTTGCAGCTCTCTCCTCAGAATTCCCTTTTTGAAGATGACGTGAAGCTTCTGACGAGATCCCAAGTCCGGCTCCGGCCCTAAATATCCCCAAGAGATTGAAATGGTGCTCGTTCGCCGGAATATGTTGTCCTTTAGGTCGTCGTTCCTCCTGAATATCAAACAGTTAAAATTCAATTTTAAATGTCATTTTACCTATGCATTAAAACTTGTATTTCACCTTTTAGAAATAGTGATCATATAAATAATTTTGATGGTATAAATAAAAAAATAGAGTTAAGATATTAGAAATATAAATAAATAAAATTAGGTGGCATCTATTTAATTTGAATTTCTTTGTAATAATGACATTTGATGTGATACGATTGATTTTGATGGTATAAATGTAAAAAAGAGAGTTTAGATGTTATGTATGTAAATTACATAAAACTAGTGGCATAATTGTAAGAAAATATAATTTCTCTTTTATGGTTTAAATCAATCATTTTTCGTCGGTTTAATCTAATTCGATGCGGGGACTGTTTTTAAGCTAACTCAAATCAGACCATTCGCTGATTCACGGTTTAATCTGTTAAGGTTCAGATCGATTTTCTAAACAGAGGTATAAATATAAAGGATATACAGATCACCAGAAAATATTAATATTTACAAATTAACAATTAAGAGAATTTTTTTCGAACTACTAAACTAATTTATTTATGCAAGCATTGATCAAACTATTTAGAATTTGATTAAAAAAAAAAAAGTGAGTTGGGGTTTTATCATGAATTTTGATATTTGAGTAAAAATTTGAAAAACCGATGAAGTGAGTGGTTGATTTGTAAATAATAAATTTCCTGTAAACTCCCTAAAATGAAGATGATAAAAGTGATATAATGCATTGAATAAATAAAAATTAATGATTTGGAAATTTTCAAATTATTAAAAAATTAACTGATAAATAACAAATGAATATATTCCCATTTAGGTTTATTCTATTATATTATTACATAGAAGATTTACCTACATATCACAAAATTTGTATGTCAATACAAATGTATTTAATATCTTACATTCAAAATTTTATTAAGAAGTTCTTATATCACATTAAATAAATTATTATTTTAATTTATAAGCAAAAGTTAAAAGATGAGATAATTACATTCCGATTATTCAAAATATTAATATTTATAAATTTATCATTCAAATTATATAAATTATTGAGCATTTGATAAAAATAAGAAAAATATTGATTTGATTTTATCATGTATATTGATATTTGAGTAAAAATTGGAGCAGATTTGTAAATAGAAAATTTTGGGGGGCCTGAATGTAATTAACCATTAAAATAAATGTAAATAAATAAGATTAGCGTGGTATGTGTGTAAACCTTTATAATTGTCGACCCCTATGCAAGCATTCCGATCACGAGCTGGTTCGTCGCAGGCATTCTGTCCGATCGATTCCAGTGAGCGATATGTTGCTATTTATTTTTTTTCTGCTTGAGATTATCGCAAATCCCTGCTATGAATTAAACCTAGTTCTTTTTATTTCTAAATGCAATGTCATTGATGGGAATTTCCGCTAAAAATTGCAAAAAAAAAAAGGGGAATTCAGGAGCACTTCTCGGTAGTTTAATTTTTCTTGAAGAGGATGAGGCAAATATGTGAAGTAGAGTGATGGAATAAGGATGTCTGTGCTGTTTTTCCTGCAGTTTTATGGATGATTTTGAAATTTGTTTAGATTATCTTGCTTAGATTTATTATGGATGCTAAATTTTGTTGATCCATAAACCAGTTATGTGCAGTGTGGAACGACTGCTTGGAATATATCTAGGGTTGAATTATATCATGATTAATGATTTTAACTTGATTGTTTTGTGTCTTATCTGTAATAGTCGATTAAGCTTAGGTATTTTCAACTATTTGCCAGACTATTGTGACGGACAAGAAACCTACGGCTCTATTTTCCAGTTTAGTTACTGATAGCAGTTTTATGCGCGTTGATATGATAAAGTGTTGGGGCATTTACATTCATACCACAGAATTGTTATGTATTTACATATCTAACACCTAAACTCTTGTATTTATATGCACACCATTGAAATCTTGAACATCATCTAAAAAAATGCACTATCACTGTCTTTTTAAAAGTGAAATTCACATTTTTCATGCATAAGTTTATGACACCAAGGTGTTAAAAGTGTAAATATCAAACGGTTTTAGATATGTGAATATATAAGAATTGTGTGGTATGTATGTCAATTTCACTAAAGTTTTTTAATATATCTGTTTTAAGCATTATTTAATTGTCTTCTGTGATACTTTTAAAATAAATACAAAAAGGATATAGATGAAATTCCTCAGTAGACATAAAAGTGCTGAATATTTCTATGTGCAATGGTTGGGCTTGTGGTAATTTTTTTTCCAAGAAGATGCAGGGTTTCATCTTAGACATTTGTGGATAGGCCAACCACTAATGACCCATAAAAAATCAACTGGTACAAGATGAAATAATTCTTCAAGGAAACGCTAATTAAAACTTTTTCAATGTTATTCAGATTTTTCACAACCTTCTGCAAATTCTACAAAATCATTCTTCTTTAATTTTTGCAACGACCCTATCATTAGCATAAAATGAGATGGGAAATGTTATTATTAGAAGATCAATTATTGGTTCAATCAGTAGGAAAAGAAGTTCATAAATACTCATGAATAACAAGTTTTGTCATTCTTTTAGGTAAATCAAATTTTATTTTGCTTTTGTTTTCACTTTTATAAAATATATTCATATGTACATACATAAATTTAAAATAGTAGGGTTATGTGGAAGCCTTTTATGGAACGCATGTTTTTTCATAGTGTTTGGAATCTATGCTTCAAAGTGTTTTGGTAGGAAGGATTGAAGGACAGTGCAATACGAAGTATGTTTTCCGCAAGAATGAAGAATGACCTATTTGATAACATCTATATGTTTCTCATCCATTACCTAGGGAAAGCAAGCGCCTTTTTTTATTTTTCCTATAGACAAAATTTGCCACCTATTAGAGTAAATGATGTGTCTTTGATAAGTTATAGCGGTGGTCGAAAGTTATTATGAAAGTGGTAGCTTGCATTTTAATTTTTTTGCACTAGTTATATGCATGTTGCCTTAGGTATTCTCTTTTTTCTTCTTGGTCCTTCGACATTAATGTTATTATTGTAAAAATTTCGGTCTTGTTAGACTGGGGAAAATGTAAAACTTAAGTTTATTTATGAAAAATAAGAATACCAGTGATCTTAAATTGAGATGGAGTTAATGACAAACCTTCTTTCATCCTTGATTGGTGATGGGGAAATAGCCTTGTGGGTGTAGTCATTATGTTTATGGTGTCAAATAATATGTAGATAGGTTGTCCTTTAGGATTTTTACTTAATTTGAAAAGAAATTTCATGCTTCTCAAAGTTTTCTATTATGAGTTGGGTTTATTTGAAGGTTCAACCAAGTTACGATTTGGATATTGGAGAGAGGGTAAGGTGACACTAAAATGAGAGAGAGAATCTACTGAAAATTAGCATTAGGCCTTGAACTAGAATGATATTTTGTTTATGTAAACAAAAAGAGAGGGAGGGAGAGAGGAGGTGAGGGGGGGGGGTGTTAAGGAAATAACGATGGTTGGCCACCTGATTTCTAGAGATAGAGCATGTTGGGCAGAACAGAGAGGGTTTAGACAGAGGGAGAGTTGCAAGGAGTTAAGAAAATAATTCACTTATCATGAAAGTTTAGTTGTAAAAGAGGTCTATTTTTCAACCTTTAATAAACTCTTAAAAAGTGTTTTTCATAGTTAATATTTTACTAATTTTTTACATGAATTGTGGGCATTCTCTAATTTAACAGTCTAATTTTTTATTTTTTAGAGTCAATTTCACGACTCATTTTCAACTCAAACTAATAAATTTAACTCAAAAAAAGGCCAAAATGTACTCATGAAACACATTTCTATATCAATTTTCATACTTAGAAACAACATAATTTATGATTGAACCAATTTAAATCAAAATTGGTTAGCTTAGAAACGAAATTGAACGCATAAAGTTAATGGATTAAATTGGACACACTTAAAAATTCTATGGATTATTTTGATTGTTTGATAAGTAGTACAATATTGTTATCAAAGCACAAAGCGCATGTGATGCGCAAGACTTTATTTTTGCTTCAAACCGCAAACTGCCGATGCGGTATTTTTATTAACTAAAATGCTTATAGGTTAGTTAAAACAATTAATGTATAAATGTCTTCATTGACAATTAGAAAATATAAAATGACTTAAAAGTTGATATAAAATAGAAAGAATATGATGCAATATATAATTGAAGTCAAACATGGAGGTTGAACCTGTAAAAAAAATTAAAATAATTTTTAAGAGTTTGCAACGATAATTAAAAATTAAAAAATTGTTATTACACAAAATAAAATCTAAATTTTAAAACATGAATAAACTAATATAGTCTTACGTTTTATAAAACAAGTTAAATTAATTTAGTAGTCTTTTATTTCCTCTCACTAAATTGTGAACTGTACGGACTGCTTTGCTTCAATGATTCAATGCTCAGGCCTCATGCGCTTCACTTCGCTTTGCACGTGAAGCATGCTTCAAAGATGTTTTTAAGAATATTAAGTAGTAATATTAAAAATTGTCCAATAAGATGGTGTAATAAGTTTTAAGTTAATTTTTTTGGATTAATTTGATTTTATAATAGGAAGATAAAATACAAAGCTTTTTATTTATTTTTTTATTATTATTTTGTGTTTATGATAATAAACTAAGATAGTTAAAGAGCCAAGAGAATATGGGCTTTTACAATTTTAAGATATTTTAAGTTTTATGATTCATTACCATGATATGAGACAGTAAAGTGCACAATATACTAAACTTATGGCAGTTAGTGATTAATATTAAATTTTGTTGTAGAGTAGCTAAATGATTTTTAATGAAACTTGCTTGACTTATCCGTTTAACTCGGACTCTTTTTCTATATGTGTTTTCTGTTATGCCTATCACAAATATTCATAGCTACTTGCTTCGTGTATGCACCCTGATATCTAAGTTGATTTTCTATGTAAATGAAAAGGTTTGATAGAAAAATTGAAAGAAAGGAGATTTAGATTAGTGGTAGAAAGACCAAGTACATGTGACATAATAATGACCTGACAACAGTAATTTGAGCATGCTAGATATGATAAGTTGAAATATGTTGATTTTATCTTATACGAGCTAAATTTTAGATGAGAAAATAACCATTTTATTCAACGGTTCAAAGGTATCTATGTCAACATATATCATGGGCCACATGCACTGTGTGCACACTCTGTGTTAACAAAATTCGGAGCCGGATAAATCAGTGTGATCACAGGAAAGAAGTCTCCAACAATCAAGATGATTGTACCATTATAGTAGCTATATGAATTAGGATGAATGTGCAGTAAAATCATTAAGGACATTGTATGCAGTACCTATTTTTAAAAATATTTGGGGTATTTACATACAGATCACCTAATTTTTATGCATTTATATATCTAACACCCAAACTATATTTTTACAATTTTTCCACCCAAATTTTTCATATCACATCAAAAATACCTTAATTTTGACTTTTAAAAGGTAAAATACACCTTTCCAATCAAAGTTACTGTGGCATAAATGTAAAAATTAAATTTTAGGTGTTAGATATGTAAATATGTAGGAATTGAGCGGTATGTAGGTAAATCTTCTAAAAGATTTGTAGAAATAGAGTTTTAGAAATGGACTGTGCTTTGGGCATGTAAAATAAAGATCAAATGAGGCATTTATAATTAGGACAGTAGGATTGATGTTGAAGTGCAGAACTAGTAGAACATAAGAGATTAAATCAAAGGTAATGCGATTGGAAAAATTGTATTGGCATCAGTCAACAAATTAAAGTTAAAGGAGCATGCATAGTTGGGTGGGGGTGTCTGTGAGGTGGCTGACGAGGATGATGCAGCTATAAAATTTTGCTAAAGAATTTTATCTTGTTCAAAGATTTACATACGTACCCCTCAATTCCTATGTAAGATGCATTTCACTTTTCAAAAGCTAAAATAGTGGTATTTTTATGTGATATAAAAGATTTAGGTGGTATAAATGTAAAAAATAAAGTTTTAGTGTTAGATTTATAAATACATAGAAATTGGGTCATATATATGTAAATGCCCCTATCCTTTTTTGTACATAATAGCTTTTAGAATTACCAACAATGTTTTCACCTAGTTCTGCTTGTATTTCTTGCATCAAGGTTATGACTATGATTATCATCACCAGATTATACTCTAAAGCATCTGTATTTTCCTTAACTATACTGGTTTTGGCATAAGAAGGGATCAAAACTCTGTTGTTCATTTCTCTTGTTCAAACCTGTTTGAGAATTCTTCTTTTAACTATGTATCTAAATTCCCCAACACCACCCTCCTTCCCTTTAATTTGGCGCAAAGCCCCTCCATCAATACAAAACTACTGGAAAGCCTTTAGAAGGTGTTTAACCATTTTTATCCTTCTTGTTCCATCTTTATTTAAATTTTGAGGTCACTTCCCTTAATTTATACAGGCGTGGGTTACTTCCTACGGAGAAGGGGAACAGAGCGGGAAAGTGAGAGATTGATTTGTCATGGCCACTCTTCGACAATTAAAGGTCAAAACTGGATCATGCAAGCGAGTCCTTAAGGAACTCGTTTCATATGAAAGAGAAGTAAAGATGGAGGCTGAAAAGACAGCAAATATGAAGGAGAAAGGTGCTGATCCTTATGATCTTAAGCAGCAGGTGCTTTTCAAGTTTCAACAGAGCAGCTTTTTTCTTTTAAGGGGCATTTACGTACATACCACAACATTCTTAAGTATTTACATATTTAACTCCCAAACTTTCAAATTTTCATGCATACCATTCAAATCTGTAACATCACATCAAAAATATCACCTTCACTATTTTTTTAAAAGTAAACTAAATCTTTTCATGCATAGGTTTATGACATCAAGGTGTTATAAGTGTATATATCAAACTTTGGGTGTTTGAGATGTAAATACTTAAGGATTGTGTGGCATTTATGTAAATTTCCCTTTTTNGAAAGCCTTTAGAAGGTGTTTAACCATTTTTATCCTTCTTGTTCCATCTTTATTTAAATTTTGAGGTCACTTTCCTTAATTTATACAGGCGGTGGTTACTTCCTACGGAGAAGGGGAACAGAGCGGGAAAGTGAGAGATTGATTTGTGATGGCCACTCTTCGACAATTAAAGGTCAAAACTGGATCATGCAAGCGAGTCCTTAAGGAACTTGTTTCATATGAAAGAGAAGTAAAGATGGAGGCTGAAAAGACAGCAAATATGAAGGAGAAAGGTGCTGATCCTTATGATCTTAAGCAGCAGGTGCTTTTCAAGTTTCAACAGAGCAGCTTTTTTTTTTAAGGGGCATTTACGTACATTTGACAACATTCTTAAGTATTTACATATTTAACTCCCAAACTTTCAAAATTTCATGCATACCACTCAAATCTTTAACATCACATCAAAAATATCACCTTCACTATCTTTTTAAAAGTAAACTAAACCTTTTCATGCATAATTTTATGACATCAAGGTGTTATAAGTGTATATATCAAACTTTGGGTGTTTGATATGTAAATACTTAAGGATTGTGTGGTATTTATGTAAATTTCTCTTTTGTCATGAATTTTAAAAGTGATACCCAATTATTTACTTTGGCATAGATTTTATGCATTTTAACTACGATACTATAGATCAAGTCTTATCTAGATCTCATGTTTAGGCACTTTAAATCTATTATATAAAGAGTGATGATGCANGCATTTTAACTACGATACTATTGATCAAGTCTTATCTAGATCTCATGTATAAGTACTTTAAATCTATTATATTAAGAGTGATGATGCATATGGTTTCAATATTTATAAAGTTAAAGATGGGCGATTAAAATATGTAGTCAGTGTCTTAGGAGCACTATGCCTAACTAGTACCTTGGAGATTTTAGTTTTGCTTAGCTTGAATAGTACTGCAGTTGGACTAGCCAACCATACGAATCCTATTCTGGGCAACGAATAAATTATTNGAGAGTTGCAAGGAGTTAAGAAAATAATTCACTTATCATGAAAATTCAGTTGTAAAAGAGGTCTATTTTTCAACTTTTAATAAACTCTTAAAAAGTTTTTTTCATAGTTAATATTTTACTAATTTTTTACATGAATTGTGGGCACTCTCTAATTTAACATTCTAATTTTTTATTTTTTAGGGTCAATCTCACAACTCATTTTCAACTCAAACTAATAAAATTAACTAAACNTTAAAAAGTGTTTTTCATAGTTAATATTTTACTAATTTTTTACATGAATTGTGGGCATTCTCTAATTTAACATTCTAATTTTTTATTTTTTAGGGTCAATCTCACAGCTCATTTTCAACTCAAACTAATAAAATTAACTCAAAAAAAAGCCAAAATGTACTCATGAAACACATTTCTATACCAATTTTCATGCTTAGAAACAACATAATTTATGATTGAACCAATTTAAATCAAAATTGGTTAGCTTAGAAACGAAATCGAACGCATAAAGTTAATGGATTAAATTGGACACACTTGAAAATTCTATGGATTATTTTGATTATTTGATAAGAAGTACAATATTGTTATCAAAGCACAACGCGCAATGTGATGCGCAAGACTTTATTTTTGCTTCAAAGCGCAAACTGCCGATGCAGTATTTTTATTAACTGAAATGATTATAGGTTAGTTAAAACAATTAATGTATAAATGGCTTCATTGACAATTAGATAATATAAAATGACTTAAAAGTTGATATAAAATAGAAAGAATATGATGCAATATATAATTGAAGTCAAACATTGAGGATGAACCTGTAAAAAAAATTCAAATAATTTTTAATAGTTTGCAACGATAATTAAAAATTTAAATATTGCAANATTGGACACACTTGAAAATTCTATGGATTATTTTGATTATTTGATAAGAAGTACAATATTGTTATCAAAGCATAACGCGCAATGTTATGCGCAAGACTTTATTTTTGCTTCAAAGCGCAAATTGCCGATGCAGTATTTTTATTAACTGAAATGCNTTGCATTCATCACTTGTAGTTGCATCTATTGATGGATGAATCAAAATTGACTATTCTTCTATGCTTCTCTATTTCTCATCATAGACTGCTCTAACTAATGACCTTTTTTTTATTACTTTGTATGGGATTGTACTTGAAAAAATGAGTGTCTTCGCAAGAGAGAGATAAATTCATTAGCTCCAACAATTACTCATTGACATTATGTGACAAAATTCAAGAATCAATATCAACGCAGTTGTGGGAGACTACGGGTGCATTTGGGGTTGCGGGTGGTGCGGTCCACATCACAGTTTTTCTTATTTGGCAAAATTGCGTTTTACTTCCTCAAAAAACTACAACTGAAAGCTGCATTTTCCCACCAAGCCTGGCTACCTACGGTGGTTGCTAGAAAATTATAATCTGATTTAAAAAAAAATAAAAATTATAACAGCTACCGCAGCTTTTTGAAAATTTGCTTCTTCAAATAGTTGTGGTTCCTCCAAATAGGTCCTACAACTAAAAAACATCTACTTATCATAATATACATAATTAAACACACTCACAAAATAGTTGTCAATCAGGAAGGACGGAAATCAGACAACTAAATTAGGAGTTTTCTATAATTAGGAGCTTCCTTATTTAAATTATTTTCATTGTCTTTATTCTGATTTATTTCCTTTTAGCTGAATATTTAGATTAGAAATATGTATTATTAAGTTACCTAAAATAGATTATGCACTTTATTTTGTACTTAAAATAGATTGTAAGATTATTATTTAATGAAATGAAAGCAAAGGGAAAATGTATCGAGCCTATTCAGAATTCAACATATTTTTCTCAAAACTTTGACATGGTATCAAAGCTAAATTTTTACCCTAACCACCGATAGTTGTTGGAGGATTGTCAGGACTCCCTTCCCGTCGGCCTCTTGCGAAAAGGGAGGAACTATTTCTTTGCCTTCTATTGCTTCGTCCCAGGCTGCATTGTCCTCCTTCGTTCGCTTCGGCTGCGTCAAAGGTTCTGCTGCTCCTTGTTGTCTCTCACAGAATCGAAGCAGAGGATCACCCCGACATCTTTTGTGATACGATTGATGGCTGATAGGAACCAACACATGAGAGAATCCAGGACATCCTATTTTCTTGTTATTTGTGCTTGTTTTGTATTCATTTGATCGATAGAGGGGTTTTGGATTGGATGCAATAGGCGACGCAGATCAAGGGAGGATGCAGAGCATAAGGTCGGATCTGACGGTCAAGGAGCAGAACCATTCATGGAGGTGGATCCGACGGGGAGATATGGACGATATGGGAATCTTCTAGGTACTGGCGCAACAAAGGTCTGCACGCTAAGAGATGGAAATTATTCTGAAATGCAAAATCCATTCATTGTGGAATACAAGGATTCTTGAGTTGAAAAGGACTGTTATGTTTGTATTATTATTCGTCTGATTCAGATCTTCTTCGTTAGGCAACACTGCTTCTGTGGCATCTTCGATTGCTTCTTACGCTTCGCTTCATCCGCTTTGGCTTCGACTTCGGCACTCCTTCCTAGATCGATGGCTTGGCTTCAGCAAATCATAGATCTTAGGCTTTGACATTCACGGCTTCGACACTCACAGCTTTGCCTCTCTCAGGCTTCGACACCTTTGGCTTCGGTACTCACGGCTTGAGGATTTTTGGTCCCAACAATGTTATCAGTTTCTTGTTGGTAATTTGATGCTTCTGAATCAGTCAACGTCAATTTGAGGGGGAATGTCAATCAGGAAGTATGAAAATCAGACAGTTAAATTAGGAGTTTTCTTTAATTAAGAGCTTCCTTGTTTAAATTATTTTCATTGTCTTTATTATAATTTATTTCCCTTTTAGCTAAATATTTAGATTAAAAATATGTATTATTAATTACCTAAAATAGATTATACATAATATTTTGTACCTAAAATAGATTGTAAGATTATTATTTAATGGAATGAAAGCAAAGGGAAAAGACATCAAGCCTATTCAAAATTAAGTCTATTTTTCTCAAAACTCTGATAGCAGTATCACCAAAATCCTATTGTTTGAATAAATGCAAGAAATTAAACTTTAAAAATTGGATTTTCATTTTGTGAAAAATCCGCATTATGGGTGGCAAGTCTGCTCTATAGTTGATTTTTAAGAGAGATGTCAAGTCAACCCAAGGACTTTGGATCCTTGAATTGCAGTCTTCAAAGAAGGAAGAAATTGACGTAAAGTTTGCCTTGTGAGCTTTGGTAGATGAGAACGTTAAATTGTCTCAAGACAAATTACCATCCAAGGCTTAGAAAATTAAGTTCGAATGAAGCTGATTTGATAAAGAAACCTCAGGTTCAGAATGCAATTTCCAATTAATTCAAGAGGAATAGTTAAATGCATTTTAAGTCACTTTAGAAGGATGATTAATCTTTCCCTACAAATCTTAATCTTAGGGTCTGTTTGGGGCAACTGTTGATTATTTATAATTTGTTGATAAACAAATTATTTTGATAATTGTCTGTAGATTATCAGAATAAACTGATTTGCTGTTTGAGACAACTTATTTAGAACAACTTACTGGGATCTGATGTGGGATAAATAATTATTCCGCCCCTGTTTGGTTAAGTTGTTTGCAACAGAACTGTATATGTACAATAATAGATAAAAAAATGTCTGAAACTATTACAATTTAGTTAAAAAAATTAAAATACATTGTTCATCATTTCGTGAGTATAAAAAAAATAAAATAAAAAGAAATACAATTATAATTAAGAGTAAACAAATTAAAACGTTCAATTTAAAACTCTGACGTCGTATGTCCTCAGCGACACTATCCTCTTGGGAAACCATCGTACCACGATCACTGTCAGCATGGGAGTATGTCGTAATGTCGGCCAACATAAGAAACCACATCGTGCTGAAACACTCCTCCGACGATCGTAGAACTGTCTCCACTGCTATGAGGCTGGCGTGACGTAAGGGAGCCGGTAGTCCGCAGTAATACAACACAACTCGGGAAGTCTCTGAAATCCTAGAGCTCATACTGCTATTGAGATAAAACAACCAAAAAGATCATTTGTCAGATCATAAAATTAAATTAAGTTTTATATATGAGAGCCGAAATAAAGGAAAATCAGTTCGACCGGAATACGCATTTTAAAAAAAAGTGAGTGTGCGGTCTCAGACTAGTAAGTACTCCAACCTACGTGTCTGTCACTTAATAGCGACGGCGGACCTTCAAAAAAATGAGTTCTAGGTTGGCTTCAACCCACAGGGACGATTATTTTGTGTCAGATGTGCATATAAAAAAAAAAGACCATCCAAATAAATCCTCATAAGCCAATGCACTAAAAACAAAGAGGATATCAGTTGTCTTCTTTAGGAATACACTTTCAACACTAGATAAGAACATCAAATCGGTCATCCAAAAGAACTTATAAAGTCATATTTTTCATCATTCATCACTGACCTCGCAGACCCACAAAAAAAAACAAAAAAAAAACAAAAAACAAAACATAAACAAAACAAAACAAAACAAAACAAAGAATTTAAAACAAAATGCATATTCATACTACAACGAATTACATCCCAAATGAAAGATACGAAATTCTTAATAAAAGCATAAAATACTAATCCATAGTAGAACAAATTAAATCCCAAATGAACATATAATAAATTAAGAAGCGTGGTTGAATCAACATTCAGATATAACATTTGTGATAGACTCCCTCAAAACAGTCATCTTAGCTTAACCCCATAGAAATGTACCAAACAACATTACCAAGCTTTCCCCGCTATATATTGCAAAGCACAAGGAAAATATAAGAGCGGAAATAAAACTGTATGTAAATGCCCCAAACATTATAAACAAGTACAATATAAGAGCTTTCATCACTGACCTCCCAAGCACTAGGACAATATAAGAGCTTTCATCACTTACCTCCCAAGCATTATAAACAATTCCGCATATATGCAATATCTCTGGCATGTATGTAAATGCCCTACTATAGATAGCTACAATTCCGCATAAATGTATCTAAACAACATTCAAATATTGCCCCATTCCAGAGATAGCTTGCAACTCATCTCAACACCAACGCCATATACATAGAACTCCAAGGCCAATAAATTCCCCATTATACAACTAAAGTGCTTTTTCAAAGAATTGGGTGTTTTGTATGTAAATGCCCCATTATATATTTTCTAACTAAAATACATAGTAATTCAGAATAGAGTGGTATGTATGTAAATGCCCCATTATAGAGTGGTATGTATGTAAATCCCCCATTATATTTTCTTGTAACAGTGAATAGGATTTGAATAGGAAATGAAGTGGCAGGTATGTAAACCCCCCTTATATTTCTTCTCTAAAAATCACAGGAATTGAAAATATTCCCATGCATTCCAATTGGAAAATAGATCCCAAGCACTCCAAAATTTTAATATTGCAATTCTAACATTTCGAACCATGAAATTTTTTCATAGGAACAGGAAGAAGAAAGTAGTTACTTCAAAATTCATTAATTTTGTTTAGCCCTTTCTTCTGTCAATAGGAACAGTAAATGCTCACAAAATAATGTAATAGGTGAAGTATGATCATCCAAATGGATGAGCAGTAGTTACTCTACCAAGCAAAATATTGAAAAGTTATGTTCAGATCACTCATCCAAACCGCCAGATGGTAAAATATAAAAAACTACCCATTCGAAAATTCAGATCTAGCATCCAACATTCCTTAAAAACTGTATCTAACCTCCAAAACAAACAATGATGCATTCAAACAAAAATGCAACGAGGCACAAGTGAAAGGTCGAAAGCATACCTCATTTGAGGGGAGAAAATAGAGTTTCGTTAGGAGGGCGAGGGAGAGCAGAGGTTGGAATGTTACCTAATTGTGCCTACACCGCGAGGAAGAAGCTGAGGGCGAGGGGAGCAGAGAGGGGCAAGGGAGGAATTTCTTCACCTTAATGCACAAAGCTAAAGCCGGACGCGGCCCCTTCCCAGCTTGCGAATCTATTAACATTATTTTCCAACTGCATCGGAGTGGCACGAAAAAGTTGGTGCGAATGTGTTTTTCAAACACGACAGCGGCATTTTCATACCGCTGCGGCTCCCAATAAGCTGCCCCAAACGGAGCCTTAATTGAAGATAGTGATTATAAGGAGGAAAAACGTGAGCAGTTGTAGTCTTTAGATTTTATTGATTGGTATTTTTATGCTTTTTCCCTTCAGTCTGTGAAATTGAACCTGTACGGGCTTAAAGAATATTTCAGATGAATGAATTGTAGATTCTTGTTTGTTTAACTGTATTATGTTTTGATTATTGGTTTTTCTCTTCTTTCCTTAGTATGTTGTCTTNTAGCAGCTGAAGAATGAGAGTTTACCGTTTGGAATTATTAAATATAGAGATGCTTCTATGATTTCTCTCCTTTTCTTTTTCTTTGATCGAACAAGCTTGTATTTGTGTCTGTACACCCGAAGCATATTTGCTGTTTTATACCTTATTCTCCAGTAGGTATGCACTCGCCTGCTTTATTGTGCTTATGATATGAACATTTAAGACCCTCCAATTTTATCTGTTTTCCGTTTCAGACCGTAACCACAATATTAATTCAGGGTTTTTTTTTTGTTTTTTTTTTTTTAATTTCTATGATTGTTTTTTTTTTCAACTTGAACTGTTAAAATTTGCTGGTTATAAGAAAATTATTTGGATGATACAAGTATAAAAAAATAATGTATAGATGTAAGATATGTAAATGCATCAGTATTAGGTGGGATGTATGTAAAATAGATGCTAGATATAACATTTAAGAAGACTAACCAGTCTATTTCATAAAGCTGGACCAAAGTATTCTTCATAAATAAAATGAAAATATAATATTCATCACAGGTAGAAGCAGGTCTTCCAATGCTTTCAATAAATGCCTGGCTGATAAAATAAAATAANCTAAAAATCACAGGAATTGAAAATATTCCCATGCATTCCAATTGGAAAATAGATCCCAAGCACTCCAAAATTCCAATATTGCAATTCTAACATTTCGAACCATGAAATTTTTTCATAGGAACAAGAAGAAGAAAGTAGTACTTCAAAATTCATTAATTTTGTTTAGCCCTTTCTTCTTTCAATAGGAACAGTAAATACTCACAAAATAATATAACAGGTGAAGTATGATCATCCAAATGGATGAGCAGTAGTTACTCTACCAAGCAAAATATTGAAAAGTTATGTTCAGATCACTCATCCAAACCGCCAGATGGTAAAATATAAAAAACTATCCATTCGAAAATTCAGATCTAGCATCCAACATTCCGTAAAAACTGCATTTAACCTCCAAAACAAACAATGATGCATTCAAACAAACATGCAACGAGGCACAAGTGAAGGGTCGAAAGCATACCTCATTTGAGGCGGGAAAATAGAGTTTCGTTAGGAGGGAGAGGGCGAGGGAGAGCAGAGGTTGGAATGTTACCTAATTTGTGTACTACACCGCGAGGAAGAAGAAGTTGAGGGTGAGGGGTGTAGAGAGGGGCATGGGAGGAATTTCTTCACCCTAACGCACAAAGCTAAAGCCGGACGCGGCCCCTTCTCAGCTTGGGAATCTATTAACATTATTTTCCAACTGCATCGGAGCGGCACGAAAAAGTTGGTGCAAGCGTGTTTTCCAAACACGACAGCGGTGTTTTCATACCGCCGCGGCTCCCAATAAGCTGCCCCAAACGGGGCCTTAATTGAAGATAGTGATTATAAGGAGGAAAAAAGTGAGCAGTTGTAGTATGCTTTTTCCCTTCAGTCTGTGAAATTGAACCTGTACAGGCTTAAAGAATATTTCAGATGAATGAACTGTAGATTCTTGTTTGTTTAATTGTATTATGTTTTGATTATTGGTTTTTCTCTTCTTTCCTTAGTATGTTGTCTAGTTAGATCAAAAAACTTATTCAAATGTTCTACAACACACTAGTTATTCAATTAGCAATAAAAAGTTGCCTGTTTAGTAGGGGCTATAAATGAACTTATGCGCTTGATGAACAACTCAAACTTGGTTTGATTAATACTAGATCAAGTTTATTCAAATTAATAAATGAACAAGTTTGAATATATTTTGTGAACTCAAAGATTAAATGAACTAAACTTAAACACGATTCAACATGTTTATTTATATTAACAACAAAACTTGTTTGTTGTTAAATTAGTAATTTTTTAAATGCTNATATTTTGTGAACTCAAAGATTAAATGAACTAAACTTAAACACGATTCAACATGTTTATTTATATTAACAACCAAACTTGTTTGTTGTTAAATTAATAATTTTTTAAATGCCCTATTATATGCTCGATGAAAGCTCGTATTACATTTGATGTATTATTTAAATAAAATTTAATTCAGTATAACTCACTACATTATATATTCAATAATAACATATTTTAAGTTAATTGCATTAATTTAATGCAATTCTTTCATATTTCTTTANCTCGTATTACATTTGATGTATTATTTAAATAAAATTTAATTCAGTATAACTCACTAAATTATATATTCAATAGTAACATATTTTAAGTTAATTGCATTAATTTAATGCAATTCTTTCATATTTCCTTATTTCAATGAATTAGTTTGTTAGTACATTTTTATATTATTGATGAATTGATAACAGCTTGAACGCATTTTTCTTTCATAAAATTAGTTTGCTCAAATATCATGATCATAGCTTGTGGACATTACCTTTACCTAACCAAAGAATTGAAAATTCTTTGGATAAGTTCTCATTCCATCNCTCGTATTACATTTGATGTATTATTTAAATAAAATTTAATTCAGTATAACTCACTAAATTATATATTCAATAATAACATATTTTAGTTAATTGCATTAATTTAATGCAATTCTTTCATATTTCTTTTTTTCAATGAATTAGTTTGTTAGTACATTTTAATATTATTGATGAATTGATAACAGCTTGAACGCATTTTTCTTTCATAAAATTTGTTTGCTCAAATATCATTATCATAGCTTGTGGACATTACCTTTCCCTAACTAACCAAAGAATTGAAAATTCTTTGGATAAGTTCTCATTCCTTCATATTGGTAGGTAATTTTCTTCACATGATTTATGAAAGAAGCTGAATTAGAATCTGTTTTCTA
>JXCR01048399.1:101230-114925 GCA_002079205.1 Phalaenopsis hybrid cultivar | reverse complement strand
CTTTTATAAACTCTATGACTAAAATAACCCCCCGTAAAGAATCAAGGGGCCATTTTGACACAGTTCTCATAACAATAATAAACAAAATGTGATACCTGGAAAGAAAAGCTTCTATCTTGTGAAAATTCGATTAGAAGAACAGGTATTTTGTAGTAGCGAGCCATCGTTTCCACCTGATGATATAGCCGACCGGAAGCAAAGCTTTGAAACAAATCACCAATGCTCTTCCTTTCGACACAAATTAGGGGTGAAAGGACATAATCACCAACTTCTAGAGTAACAGGTATGATTTTCATGCCCTTTTGGTGAAGAACATTTGGAAGGCTACTCATGAATTCCCTCATATCCACTATGACCTAAAATAGAGTCATATTAAAATAAGTAATAATAACGAGCATTTACATACACAATTCATATGTATTTACATATCTCACATCTAAACTTACATATTANAAGCAACACTGGTATTAATTAATTGTTTGGGCATTTACATACACATTTCCCAATTCTTATGTATTTACATATCTAACACCAAAACTTTACTTTTTACATTTAGACTGCCGTAATTTTTCCAATCACATCAAAAATACCACTTGTTTAATTTTTAAAAAGTGGAATACACCTTTTTCATACATAGATGAGATAACAGATATTTGTAAAAGTTGATTTTTAGGTGCTAGATTTGTATATACGTAGGAATGAAGAGATATATATATATATATATATATATATATATATATATATATATATATATATCTTTCCTTAATCATTGGGGCATTTACATACACCCAATTCTTTATATATTTATATATCTTGACACCTAAACTTTACTTTTTATATTTATACTGCCGTAATCTTTCCTATTACATTAAAAATATCATTTGTTTAACTTTTAAAAGGTGAAATACACCTTTTTCATACGTAAATGAGACGACATATGTATATGAAATTGGATGTTTAGGTTGTAGATATGTAAATGCATAAGAATTAAGTGATATGTATGTAAATCTTCCTTAATCATTTGGGGCATTTACATACACCCAATTCTTATGTACTTACATATCTAACACCTAAACTTTTTTCTTTACATTTATACTGTTGTATTTTTTTCTATCACATAAAAAATGCCACTATTTTTATTCAAAAAGAGTGAAATACACCTTTTTATACACAGATAAGATGGCATATATGTAAAAATTGAAGTTTGGGTATTAGATATGTAAATAAATAGGTATTAGATATGGATGTAAATCTTCATTAATCATTTCATCTCTTCTCTCCTTGTGCTCGAGCTTCCATGTGATTGGATTAATCTGTTCCTAATTTTGCAGGAAGAAGTGAAGGAATGTGGCCAAGATGGTCCAGAGATAACGGAAGCTGAAAGCACTGTTTTGGAACTTGACACTTTGTTTGAAGCAGCCGAAGAATGAGAGTTTACCGTTCCGAATTATTAAATATAGAGATGCTTCTATGATTTCTCTCCTTGTTTTTTTCTTTGATCAAACAAGCTTGTATTTGTGGCTGTACACCCGAAGCATATTTGCTGTTTTTATACCTTATTCTCCAGTAGGTATGCACTCGCCTGCTTTGTTGTGCTTATGATGAGGACATTTAAGACCCTCCAATTTTATGTCTGTTTTCCGTTTCAGACCGTAACCACAATATTAATTCAGAATTTTTTTTTTGTTTTTTTTTTTTAATTTTTATGATGGTTTTTTTTTTCAACTTGAACTGTTAAAGTTTGCTGGTTATAAGAAAATTATTTGGATGATATGAGTATAAAAAAATAATGTATATATGTTAGATATGTAAATGCATAGGTATTAGGTGGGATGTATGTATGATAGATGCTAGATATAACATTTAAGAAGACAATAGCCAGTATAGTTCATAAAGCTGGACCAAAGTAATCTTCATAAATAAAATTAAAATATAATATTCATCACAGGTAGAAGCTGGTCTTCCAATGCTTTCAATAAATGCCAAGCTGATAAAATAAAAAGGAAAACTTACGTACCACAGAATTCCTATGCATTTACATATCTCACACTCAAATTTGATATTTATGCTTTTAACATATTGGTGTTATAAATTTATGCGTGAAAACTTGTATTTCACTTTAAAAAAAGAAAAGAATAGTTACATTTTATTGATGTGATGTTAAGATTGAGGGGGCATGCATGTAATTATGAATGTGTGTGGTATTGTATGTAATGCCCTGAATAAAAATAAAAATAAAATACACATGTGATGGAAAAAGAATGCAAATAACTAAAAAAATTACAATGTTAAATGTCTGAAGTCAACAGTACATAAGCTTTTACAGAATCAAACTACGATGCTGAGAGAAAAAGAATTATTCCCCAAGATGTGGTGGCAATGAAAAGTCTGTAACTCTGATGAACAAAATGAATTTAAATACCCTGCAGCAGATAAAGACAAGGTTATGCCCTCCAAATATTCAAAGCATGTACAGTTTAAACATAATTTTCATCTGTTATCCATAGCAGCCAGTCACTTCATATGCCAAAACTGTCTTATTTATTTCCATTGGCTTATCTTCACTAGCTATTATTCTGTTGTCCCCTTCAAAATTTTATACATATATTCATATCAACATTTTATCAAAGCATTAAAAGGAGTGAACGTTTTCGATATATCGGGTTCATAGTTCAAAGTGATGATGATATAGATGAAGATGTTATTAGTAAAATTCAAGTTGGATGGTTGAAGGGGAGTAACTCATCGGGTGTATTGGGTGATAGAAAAGTACCACTTAGACTTGAAAGAAAACTTTATAAGATGATGGTAAGACCTGCAATGCTTTATGGCGCAGAATGTTGTCCTATAAAAGAGAAGCATAAAACTATGTTACTGAGATGAGAATGCTTAGGTGGGTGACTGACTTGACTCTTAGAGAAAAAATACGAAACGAATATATTCGTGATAGGGTTGGTGTAACTCTTGGCAGACGAGATTAAGAGAGTCGTTTTAGATGGTTTGGTCATATTAAACGTCTACCGTCTGATGATCCAGTTAAGAAAGTAGACGTTTTAGATTCAACTTATGTTACGAAAGATAAAGGCGGAGTAAAAAAAACTTGGGCATGTTGCATAAAAAATGATCTCAATTTATTAGAATTAAATGAAAATATGATACTCAATACGACACAATAAAAAAAAAAAAAAAGATTCATGTAGATGACCCCAGTTAGTGGGATAAAGGCTTGTCGTTGTTGTTGTTTCTGCATCCACATCAACATTTTCATGTCTAACACATTGGACTTGGCTTTGCTAACATTGTTATCATCCAAACATATATCATACAACATAAGAGATCTAAGTGCACTTTTATAAAAAATTAACTTCAATTTTCCATGACATTCACTTATTACATTATATTATCAACACTTAAATTTTAAAAATTTTATTATCAACTATATTCTCAATTTTTTTAATATAAATTCAAGATGTTTATAGAAATCGTATCTATATATTAATTGATCATCCAATTATATTGAATGATCGATTAATTTTTTAGCTTTTATATAAATTACATATCATAGACTCGATCTTTGTTTGCCTAATCCTAAATTTCTTCTGAAAATTCGAAAGAAATGTGATAATCGACTTACAGTATCATGGCATAGTTGGACATTTTGCGTCGAGGAATTCCCTCAACATCTTTGCCGGTTTCTGACCACCCATGAGCTCTGCTAGCCTCTCAACAGGAAGAAGTGCGAGCTCGGCAAGACTCTTACAGCCATCCATCAAAATTCGATAATTGGAATCAGTCACGCCTGGGAGACGCCTTAAGAACTCGATTGCCGTAGTATTATAGTTTTCGGCTCTACAAAAACAGGAAAAGTTGAATCTTGAGTTTGGCATATGATAAAATCTAGGAAAATTTACATGCATACCACTCAATTCTTATGTATTTACATATCTACACCAATACCACCCTCCATATGCATGAAAAGATGTATGGTACTTTTTAGCAAATAAAAAATACAACCCAAAACAATTAGTATTTACCTAACATCATCTTCTACAACGCCATCCTCCGTAGGAACACCTACCCTGATAGCCTTGTTCTCGTCTGGTTCATCCTGGTTTGCTTTCAGAGACGCAAATATTTCTGCTGTAGCATGCATACTGCGAGACCAAACCAGCCGCAATCGTGGAAAATGTAAGACGAGCAATGAAAGTTTGGATATTATACTTGTTGGTGAAACATCATCGCCGAGCTCACTCGAGGACTACAATAAACAAATAACTAGTTAGCGTGTTTTAAGAAAATCAAGGTTCACTAAAGTCCCAATAACCATCGAAAGGCCAAATTATAAAATGAAGTTTTGAGCATGTTATCAAATTATCATAAGTTACAAATTACATGTCTTTACTTAAGTGTAATAGTAAGAGTAAAGTGTCAAGATAGTCCCCTGACTATTTAGATGTGGGTCATTTTAGTCTCAGAGTTTATACAACAACAACAACAAACCTTTATACCACTAAGTGGGGTCGACTACATGAATCCTTCGATCTCAGAATTTATAAAGTGCTAAAATTAGTCCACATGCCATTTTAACAGAGATAAAATAGTTCTTAATGAGGACTATTTCAACTCGTATTATAAGAGTTTGGGGACTAAACTAACATCTTTTATAAACTCTATGACTAAAATAACCCCCCGTAAAGAATCAAGGGGCCATTTTGACACAGTTCTCATAACAATAATAAACAAAATGTGATACCTGGAACGAAAAGCTTCTATCTTGTGAAAATTCGATTAGAAGAACAGGTATTTTGTAGTAGCGAGCCATCGTTTCCACCTGATGATATAGTCGGCCGGAAGCAAAGCTTTGAAACAAATCACCAATGCTCTTCCTTTCGACACAAATTAGGGGTGAAAGGACATAATCACCAACTTCTAGAGTAACAGGTATGATTTTCATGCCCCTTTGGTGAAGAACATTTGGAAGGCTACTCATGAATTCCCTCATATCCACTATGACCTAAAATAGAGTCATATTAAAATAAGTAATAAGAACGAGCATTTACATATACAATTCTTATGTCTTTACATATCTCACATCTAAACTTACATATTTACATACATAGCGCTCAAATTTTTAATATCACATAAAAAATGATATTACTACCACCTTTTAAAAGTGAAATATACCTTTTTATGCATAAGTTTAAAGCACTAAAGTGTTAAGTATGTAAATATGAAATATAGATATGAGATATGTAGAAACATAAGAATTGGGCGCTATTTATATAAATTTCCCTAATAATTACGAGGACTTGACTGAATAGCCATTCAAAATTTTTGGCTTATATTGATCTATCACAGATACCTGCATCTCTTTCTCCATTGTCTTCCTGCCACCTGCCTTTCTAGTTAATGAGTTCTGCAGAACAACAGAGCTCGGCTCACCGAGAGGCGTAGGTCCAATGCATCGTCCATCCTATTCATAGTATAAGAGTAAAAATTATGGCCTGCAAAACATTTCATGATGCATAAAAAAATGAGGGTCATTTACATATAAATCAGCCAATTCCTATGTGNTAGTATAAGAGTAAAAATTATGGCCTGCAAAACATTTCATGATGCATAAAAATGAGGGTCATTTACATATAAATCAGCCAATTCCTATGTGTCTACATAGCTAACACCTAAACTTTACTTTTTAGATTTATACCATCCAAATTTTTCAGACCACTTCAAAAGTGCCACTATTTTAATTTATAAACTGTCAAATACACATTTTTATGCATAGACAATGGGCAATATATGTAAATATTGCATTTTAGATGTTAGATATATAAATACATAGGAATTAAGTGGTATGTATGTAAATCTTGCAAAAACAAATTGTTGAATATAGGGTAAGAACCCCATAATTTAACCTAAAACCTCAAAACAGTCAAGCCTAATCTTAACACAAATCAAATATATCAGCATATTAGAAGATCAAACCTGANCTGATGATATAGCCGACCGGAAGCAAAGCTTTGAAACAAATCACCAATGCTCTTCCTTTCGACACAAATTAGAGGTGAAAGGACATAATCGCCAACTTCTAGAGTAACAGGTATGATTTTCATGCCCTTTTGGTTAAGAACATTTGGAAGGCTACTCATGAATTCCCTCATATCCACTATGACCTAAAATAGAGTCATATTAAAATAAGTAATAAGAACGAGCATTTACATATACAATTCTTATGTCTTTACATATCTCACATCTAAACTTACATATTTACATACATAGCGCTCAAATTTTTAATATCACATAAAAAATGATACTACTACCACCTTTTAAAAGTGAAATATACCTTTTTATGCACAAGTTTAAAACACTAAAGTGTTAAGTATGTAAATATGAAAGTTTAGATATGAGATATGTAGAAACATAAGAATTGGGTGCTATTTATATAAATTTCCCTAATAATTACAAGGACTTGACTGAATAGCCATTCAAAATTTTTGGCTTATATTGATCTATCACAGATACCTGCATCTCTTTCTCCATTGTCTTCCTGCCACCTGCCTTTCTAGTTAACGAGTTCTGCAGAACAACAGAGCTCGGCTCGCCGAGAGGCGTAGGTCCAATGCATCGTCCATCCTATTCATAGTATAAGAGTAAAAATTATGGCCTGCAAAACATTTCATGATGCATAAAAATGAGGGTCATTTACATATAATCAGCCAATTCCTATGTTTTTACATAGCTAACACCTAAACTTTACTTTTTAGATTTATACCATCCAAATCTTTCAGACCACTTCAAAAGTGCCACTATTTTAATTTATAAAATGTCAAATACACATTTTTATGCATAGACAATGGGCAATATATGTAAATATTGCATTTTAGATGTTAGATATATAAATACATAGGAATTAAGTGGTATGTATGTAAATCTTGCAAAAACAAATTGTTGAATATAGGGTAAGAACCTCATAATTTAACCTAAGACCTCAAAAAAATCNTAAAAGTAAAAAAAATGAGTTCTACTTCCGACTGTTCACTGGCAATTTTTATTTAAGAACAATCTTTTATTTTTTTTATTTTAAACNTAAAAGTAAAAAAAATGAGTTCTACTTCCGACTGTTCACTGGCAATTTTTATTTAAGAACAATCTTTTATTTATTTATTTATTTNTTGAATTGAAGAAAAGCAAGGAAGAATCATTAATGCATGATTGTCAAAGAAGACAAACTGTTTAGAAGAAAATAAAGTGAAAGCTATATATTTGTAAGGTTGCCCCAACCTAAAAGTAAAAAAAAATGAGTTCTACTTCCGACTGTTCTCTGGCAATTTTTATTTAAGAACAATCTTTTATTTTTTTTATTTTAATTTTTTTTTAAAGCACCATCTAAATTTCAAAGAACAAGTTAGCCAAAAATTCAGNTATTTTAATTTTTTTTTAAAGCACCTTCTAAATTTCAAAGAACAAGTTAGCCAAAAATTCATTGATAAATATGGAAAAAACTTGAAACCCCAACCACTCTAAACTTGCTGCCACCTTTCTCCGTCACCCCGCCAGCCTCCAACTCTAAAATATTTGGTTAGACTTGTAAGAAATGGATTCGATTGCAATATAAAATATAATCTCTGTCAACACATCAAGTCCAATTCTAACCTGTTTGGTTTCAGAAAGAACGAATTCAATTACAATAAAAATCTAATTCAGTTCACTGGCACAATCATTATATTTGCTATATAAAAAGTAATGGATTGTTTAGGAATTCTTAACATTCCCTAAAATAGAAAAATAATCACGCTTGGAAAGTAAATGATTTGAAAATAATGCATTTCAGAAGCAGGTATAGATTAAAAATGGCAATACAGCACAGGTTAAGGTCCTTTTTCGCAATACACATATTTGCCCTAAAATACAAATATTGATATAAATGTTAAACAGTTTAAAAGAAAGGACAAATATAAACCCCAACCACATGTAGGATTCACTAAAGACTCCATTGTGGCAAACATAGACTGGTTGTTGGCATCAATTTTTGGATATCATAGGTGTAGGGTGTCCACCTGTGATCGACGAAAATTAGTTATCGCCATGCACAAATTTAGCTCAAATTGACCTGAGCACCAGCGAACTTGTTCATATGACCCCGAAATACGAAACGGACCATGCGAGTGAGTTTGGAACATCGATTCCACTTGGAAAAGGCGCTCGTTGCACCACGATTTTGCGTAAGGGATTAAAATATGCATATTATCATTTTTTGACTCGATAGTCGAAAAAGTGGTCCGAACGACCCCGGACGACTAAACAGACCGTACATGTGCGTCCAGAATGTCAATTTTACCTAAAGGTGACGTTCATTTTATCGTGATGACGTGTTCAATGAAAATGCGCGGGGAGATGTTAATTGAATAATGATTATTATTAATATATTATAANTATATATATGTTTAAAAAAAAAACACAAGCTTGCCCCTCTCCCCCATCTCCATCGCGAAAGGCCTCCTCTCCCCTACGGTCTGCTTCGCGAAAAGGTTCCCCTCTCGATCGATTCGCGAAGAACTACCCCGGATCCCTCTCCTCCGTCGCCGGCGCTGCTCACCGTCGGCTCCGCTCCACTGTCTGTCGTCTTCTTCTTCTTCTTCTTCTTCTTCCTCCTCTTCTTTTTCTTCTTTTTCTTTCATTTCTTCTTTTTCTTCCATTTCTTCTTCTTCTTCTTCTTCTTCTCCTAATTTTTTTTTTTTTCTTCTTCTTCTCCTAACTTTTCTTCTTCTCCTCCTAATTTTTCTTCTTCTTCTCTTTCTTCTTCCTCTTCTTCTTCTTCTCCTAATTTTTCTTCTTTTTCTTCTCTTTCTTCTTCCTTCTCTTCTTCTCTTCTTGGCCGTACACAGATCTGCCGGCCCCTCCTCCAACTCCGACGCCGAGATCCCGTCATTCGCCAGACTTTTTCCTCGCCGACCTTTTTGCCTCGCCGACATCGTATCTACGCCGAGAAAATCAGCGAGCAGAACGTCGGATTTTGGGTTGTCCTCCGCATTTCTTTTGCTCCCGGTGCGCACCGCCGGCGAACTAACTCCTCGATCTCGCCGTCTACCTTCCCGACGACCGGAACCTTTGTCGGAGCACTTTGACGTCGCCGAACAGCGTGCGTTGCCGCTGTTTGAGAAGGTGTAAGCGTCTCTTCCTTTGCAAGGAAAACTCCCCCTCTTTCACCGTCGTCGAGCAATCCTCCCTCGCGAAGGTACCTTTTTTTGTCACATATTTTTATATGCTAAATTATTTATTTTCTAATACTTCGCATACCTCACTGATTCCTCTCCTTGTCCTCACTGGGTCTTTCTGTTGATTTATGCACGTTCTGCGAGGAGGCACACTAGAGAGTGGATCGGATGTCGGCGAGCTTGGAGCAAGCAAAGAGAACGCGTCCGCAACCGTCACGGTTGTGAGATCCTCTAAACTTCTAGTTGACCCTAAGTTTTAGTGGTGTCTAGGCGTGTGGGTTCGATCGCCCACACGGGCTGCATGTGTCGGCATGGGTCAGTGCGTCAACGTACCTATGTGATTGATTATTGATTTCCTAGAGCGAGCCGTTAGGTTAAGACTTGTTGTGCGTAACCAAACACCCCCCGTAGAGCCGAGTGTCTTCCTTTTGTTATGAGCCTTAGCACAAGTCCCGATGGGTCGGAGTCTCTCACTCCCCTTGTTTTGGGTTTTCCCAGCTTTATCTGGAGAAGCTAGGGGGTCGGACTTGGCAAAGCGAGAGAAGCTTCGTAGCTGGCTCGCTTTGCAAAGTTTGGAGGAGTTCACAAAATAGGAAAAACTTTGTAACTAGCCTATTTCATGACACCGTAAAGAGTTTTCCCCTCAGAGAACCAGGGATAAACTCCTCACATTTCCTCACCAAAGTAAGAAGCGGCGGTGCCGCATATCCAAGGGTATAAACCTTAGGTTTCTCAGGTGAGGTCGTTAGTACGAGCGTGGCTCACTATCATATGTGGTCATATGCACCTCATAATTTGCATGTGCATCTCTTGCATGTTACATATTGTATGTCATATATCGCACTTGCACCTGCACTATGCACCCTGCATTTGCATTTACACTTGCACCTTGCACCCTGCATTTGCATTTGCACTTGCACCTTGCACCCTGCATTTTCATTTGCATTTGCACCCTGCATTTGCATTTGCACTTGCACCCTGCATTTGCATTTACACGTTGCACTTACACCTTGTATCTTGCACTTGCACCGACACCACTTGTGCCCCGGTCGGTTATCCCGAACCGGTCACGTCACTTGTGTTTCAGCCGGCTACCCGGGCTCGGTTGGTACAACACTTTGGATTGATCGGATTTTCCATCCCGATCGACTGATCATTTGCTCTTTTACATGTTGTGTATGTGCATGTGCATGTTTGTCTGCATGATCGATATCATTTACATGAGTTGCATTCTTTCGGGTCACTGTCTTACCGGCATACCCTATTTTCGGGCCCCTGTTGTTACGACATGCTACCTCTGGGTCACTGTCTTACCGGTATACCCTATTTTCGGGCCCCTGCCGCTACGGCATGCCTACATCTGGGTCACTGTCTTACCGGTATACCCTCTTTTCGGGCCACTGCCATCACGGCATGCCCATCTTCGGGTCACTGCCTTACTGGTATATCTTTTTTTCGGGTCACTGTCGTCACAGCATGTCCACCTTCGGGTCACTGTCTTACCGGCATACCCTCTTTTCGGGTCTCTGCCGCTACGGCATACCCATTCCTATGAGTCACTGCCTTCATGGCATACTCTTTATCACTACTTATATGTTTTGTTTTGCTTGCATTAGCATTTGCATGTTTGCATGGATAACAAGCAAGGTTCGTTAGAAGAGTCACACTGTGTTGGTCGCGATGCCTTAACGAGCATTGCTTGCTGGGTTAATCCCAGTGAATAATGCGAGTTAAGTAATCGGGATTGACACGAGTATGACTATGCTAAATATCTAATAGATCTAACTAGTGTCAACATTCTTCATGACATCTTTTAGAGCTTTTGGATCTTTAGGATGGGGCCGGTATGACGACCCCGTCAAAGTAATATTATACCTAGACTAACCCCTCACTTAGATACTAGGTTAACGCACCTTTCGTTAGATGGTGTGCTAGGCTAAGACTTAGGGTGNCATGAGAAACTAAAATTTACAGCTTAAAAAGAAGGAAAATTTACATAGGTAGCACACAGTTCTTATGTATTTACATAGCTCACACCTAAACTTTCATAGTACATACATAGCACTTTAGGTGCTTTAAGCCTATGCAAGAAAATGTGTATTTCACTTTTAAAAAGTAGTAATAGTGCTATTTTTTATGTGATATCAAAGAATTGTGTGATATTAAGGATTTGAGTGTTATGTGTGTAAATATGAAATTTTAAGCGTGAGATATGTAAATAAATAAGAATTGTGTGTGATGTATAAAAGGAAAGCCAATAGAAACTCACTCACTCACACGCAACACCTTCCACTTAGGTGCTTCCTCCAATACTTCCTCCAAGACAACTCCAACATTCGCTTCCAATTTTGCACTATCCATCTTGTTTGAATGAGATGAAGAATTTTCAGATTGTAGGCCATCTATCATGTAAAAAATGCAAAACATATGTATCAGTCTGCTTGAGCAAATAAAATTTAATTTAAAGTTCCATTTTTTTACAATTCAGCCCTTCAGAGCAAAATTGTCTANAGATGAAGAATTTTCTGATTGTAGGCCATCTATCATGTAAAAAATGCAAAATTTATGTATCAGTCTGCTTGAGCAAATAAAATTCAATTTAAAGTTCCATTCTTTTACAATTCAGCCCTTCAGAGCAAAATTGTCACAGAATGTATGTAATTCGACAAATGCTTACACTACCTTTTTCCATCTCGTTCATCAAACTATTCTCACTCACTCTCTTCCTCTTGCCTACAATACTCTTCCTGTCAGCCACTATTCTTACTCCATCTGCCCGCAAAACCTGATAAACCCGCTTCTTTGCAAGCTCGAATATCTTGTAACTAGATTCTGCAAATATCCAAACAGAACGAACTCCTTCGGAAACCCTCAATGTATCGAGATACTTCAAGTATGTCACAGCATCATACCTTTTACCAAAAAAAAAAAGATCAAAATGAGTACNTATCTTGTAACTAGATTCTGCAAATATCCAAACAGAACGAACTCCTTCGGAAACCCTCAATGTATCGAGATAGTTCAAGTATGTCACAGCATCATACCTTTTACCAAAAAAAAAAAGATCAAAATGAGTAAAATATCAAGTACTAATGAGAATAACTAGAATCTCAATTGGCACTAACAATCATCAAAAGAGAAATGCTCTTCAAATAACGAGTATTTTAATTTTATCTGTATTTGAAATTAATTTTTTAATCTACCAAAATGCATTAAAAAATAGCACATGAATATTTTTATTTACAAAACTAGCAAATTCTCACACAAATATCAAAATTCATGATAAAAACCCAACCCACATTTTTCATTTTTATCAAATTACAAATGGCTTGATCGTGGCACACATAGATGCATTAGTTTTGTAGTTCAAAAATCACCTTTGTGCTTGTTTTGCAAGTAGCAATGTTTCAAGTGCCATGTATGTAATTATCCCTTAAAAGTAATCCATGTAAATGTATATTGCATTGGGTAAGAGAAAATCAAACAGCACTCTAGAATGTTCCAACAAAAGAACCTTTTCTTAAGCTGCTTCACCAGAAAAAGAAGGTACCTGACAAGATAATCTAACAATTTCCTCAGTGTCCTTAAATCACTGACCAACTGCTTGGTCTTCTTCCCAAGCGTGTGCCATATGGGATCGAGCTGCCTCCTCACAACCTCATCAAATGACTTGAATAGGCCATTCTCCACAGTAAGATCCTCAACATCCACCTTGTTAGTCTTTCTAAGCTCCTTGAGACATGCATCCATCGTCTCCAACACAGCCTGCTGAATCCCCCTCATTGCAGGCGTCATCGGCACCCTGATATCCACCACCTCAGGCGGACTCTGTTCCAGATCCCCAGAGACAAGAACATGGAAGCGCGGCCAGAGGTGGAGCCGCCTCACATACAAGCACTTCATGATTCGTTCAGCCTTAGCGAACCCGGAGACCATGGCGTGAGGGTGGTCGGTGAGTGCACGAACATAAGCATTGCGGGAGAGAGATCGCAGGGTGCGGGCGATGAAAGCCTCCGTGGATGTATCGGTGAGGCGATGGGCATTGAGGATGAGGAGACCGGCGATGGAGGAGGGTGGGACGCGAGAGGTGAGAAGGTCGGCGATAAGGATGCGAGGCGTGACAAAATAGGAAGCGCCGCTGGCGTAGAGAGCGGTACGGTGATGGGAGGGAACGTCGCCGGGGATGTCAGTCGGGCGAATGGGATTAGGGTTAGGGTCTTGGAGGAGGGTGCGCGAGATGGAAGATTTCTGGGAGTCGGAGGCGGAGAGGATGAGGAGCGAGCCCTGAGAGGGATGATGGAGGAGAAGGAGGGATGCGACGAGGGAGTGGATGGGGAGGCCGGAGGAGAGAACGACGAGGCCGCCGTTGGGGTCGTCGAGGAGGTCGGCGACAATCTGCTCCAGAAAAGGAAGCATCTTTGGGTGTTTTACGCCGGAGTTGTTATGTANGCCGCCGTTGGGGTCGTCGAGGAGGTCGGCG
>JXCR01048399.1:93730-96230 GCA_002079205.1 Phalaenopsis hybrid cultivar | reverse complement strand
CCTAAACCCTCAACCCTAAAACCCTAAATCCTAAACCCTAAAACCCTAAATCCTAAACCCTAAAAACCCTAAAACCCAACCCTAAAAATCCTAAACCCTAAACCCTAAACCCTAAACCCTAAATCTTAAACCTTAAACCCCAAACCCAAAACCCTTAACCCAAAACTCTAAACCTTAAACCCTAAAAACTCTAAACCCTAAACATAAATCCTAAACCCTAAACGTAAATCCTAAACCCNACCCTAAACCCTAAATCTTAAACCTTAAACCCCAAACCCAAAACCCTTAACCCAAAACTCTAAACCTTAAACATTAAACCCTAAAAACTCTAAACCCTAAACGTAAATCCTAAACCCTAAACGTAAATCCTAAACTTTAAACCCTAAAACATCATAAACCCAAAACCCAAAACCTAAAACCCTAAACTCTAAACCATAAACACTAAACCATAAACCCTAAAACTTAAACCCTAAACTCTAAACCTTAAACCTTAAACCCTCTAACCTAATAACCATAAAAGCTAAACCCTAAAACCCTAAACTCTAAAACCATAAACCCTAAACCCTNACCCTCTAACCTAATAACCATAAAAGCTAAACCCTAAAACCCTAAACTCTAAAACCATAAACCCTAAACCCTAAACGATAAACCCCTAAACTCTAAAGCTTAATCCCTAAACCCTAAGCCCTAAAATCTTAAACTCTTAAACTCTAAACCCTAAACCCTCTAAACTCAAAACCCAAAGCCCTAAATCCTAAACCCTAAAACCCTAAACCCTAATTGTTTATATATTTAAAATATAAATATTTTTTAAATTTATAACACAATTTTTTCTATCACATTTAAATATCACTATTGTTAACTCTTAAGAGTTATATATATATAACATAATTAAGAGTAGGGAGCAGGTTCATGTAACCTTCTTAATATCTGGTAAAAAGCCTTGGGTTCATTTAAACTGTATTACGTTATTTAATAATTCATCTTGAATACNCTTGCAAATGAATCCTGCAAATCATTTTCAAAACAACATAAATTTTACACCTTACATTTTAAATCAGTCTGACAACTCTGATTTACTATTAAAAAAATTGATCTGATAATTTCAATTTTCATACTAAATCAGTTCAATACTTCTGATTCATAACTTTTCGAAAATTGATTCGATAATTTCAATTTTCATATCGAATCAGTTCGATTTACTACTAAAAAAAAGATTGATCCAATAATTTCAATTTTTATACCGAATCAGTTCAATACTTTGATTCATAACTTTTCGAAAATTGATTCGATAATTTCAATTTTCATATTGAATCAGTTTGATATTGATTCGATAATTTCAATTTTCATATTGAATCAGTTCGATATGTCTGATTCATAACTTTTCAAAAATTGATCTGATAATTTCAATTGTTATATTGAATCAGTTCAATACTTCTGATTCAAAACTTTTCGAAAATTGATTCGATAATTTCAAGTTTCATATTGAATCAGTTCGATACGTCTGATTCANCAAACACAGAGAAAATATATATATATATATATATATATATATATATATATATATATATATATATATATATATATATATATATATATATATATATATATATATTAGAGGATTGTTCTATTTTGACTATTATTTAAGGTTATATTAATGGTATTGTCATTGATGCAATTAATATCTGAGTTTAGAAAAATTTTGATGGTATTTCTAATAATGACATTATGCTCTTACCGTTCTTCTATTCGTGTATCTTTACCCTTTCTTCAAAGGCAAAGAAAGGGAAATCTTAAGTGAGAAATACTTCTCCTTAAGTCTTTTTCTAGATATGTTTTTTTTTTGTTTTCTTTTTAATTTTATTAATGATATATCCTAATATTTTGGTTTGAAATATACATGATTTCAATAATGATCGTTGTGTTGTTGATTGTAAAGAGATTCATTATAAAAATCACGTTCATATTGTTAACCTCACTTTTGGTTGAGGTCTAGAAACTTCTTTAGTAGCCTAGGTCTAGCCATAGGACTTTCCTATTGACTAGTCTTAGAAAACTAGAAAAGATATCATCACCATTAGAAATTCAAAACTCTTCTCTTTGCTCAACTTGAGATTCCACATATTGGTCAAACCTCCTAATATTTAGAAGGTAAGATCATTATGGGGGAGCTCAAGAAGAGTTCTTATAAGGTTACTTGGCCTTAGAATTGACCCTAGGTGTTGATTTGATGCTAAAGTACATTATACCCTTACTATATTTTCACAATACACTAATTAAGATCAATACATGAGAGCCCAAAATGGGGATTTCATTGATCCATGGTTCATTTAGAATGGATATCTATCCAATTCTATTTGAAATGCCCAACTTGGCCTTTTGCCCCGAGGCACCTCCAAATTAACTAACCGCCCTTGGAACCCAAATTTGGCCAAAATTCCCAAATTTTGCCAAAATACCCAAAATTGATCAAAACTCATTCCAAACACTTTGAATACAT
>JXCR01048399.1:84015-90895 GCA_002079205.1 Phalaenopsis hybrid cultivar | reverse complement strand
CAAACACAGAGAAAATATATATATATATATATATATATATATATATATATATATATATATATATATATATATATATATATATATATATATATATATATATATTAGAGGATTGTTCTATTTTGACTATTATTTAAGGTTATATTAATGGTATTGTCATTGATGCAATTAATATCTGAGTTTAGAAAAATTTTGATGGTATTTCTAATAATGACATTATGCTCTTATCGTTCTTCTATTCGTGTATCTTTACCCTTTCTTCACAGGCAAAAAAAGGGAAATCTTAAGTGAGTAATACTTCTCCTTAAGTTTTTTTCTAGATATGTTTTTTTTTGTTTTCTTTTTAATTTTATTAATGATATATCCTAATATTTTGGTTTGAAATATACATGAGTTCAATAATGATCGTTGTGTTGTTGATTGTAAAGAGATTCATTATAAAAATCATGTTCATATTGTTGACCTCACTTTTGATTGAGGTCTAGAAACTTCTTTAGTAGCCTAGGTCTAGCCATAGGACANTCATGCAAGATTGAGTCTTTTTCTTTTCTCTATGTATTTTTAGAGTCTAGGAAAGTCCTGTAGCAGAAATAAGATAAGGGCACGGGTTCCGAGACATTAGCTCGGGAACCACGTGAAGGGGACCAGGAGCAGATGCTCGTGCCCCGTATCTTAATTCTGTATTTTATATTGATGTATAGAATTAGGATCGGGCATGTATATGCGGAGTCCGACCGCTCTTTTTCTTTTCTGGGATATGTTGTCGACCCAGCGACACCGACCTGTTTATTATTTTAACTTAGCTTGTTTTATCTTTTGCATCATGTTGCATGTCTGCACTTGTATGTGTTTTCTTTATTTCTTTCTGTGTTTTATCTGGGATTTCACAATATAATATAGGCTCTTTAGGATTTAAATTACTAAATTTTTATAACATCCTAAATAAAATCTTCAAAATAATTAAAATTTAGGATTAAAATATTCAGGATTTAAAAATTACAACATTTACTTTCTTGCATATATTAATAGGGCATCCACAATACTTAGGATCATTCTAGATAACTGCATTCATGTTTGCATGTCCCGATGAGGAGTCCCCGTATTCTTTCAACCCGACTAGCCCAGCATACCTTCATATAGGTGATTGTCTAGTGCACCTAGGGTGTTCAAAGGCTCCCCGACCCAGATGGGATGTAAGTTCTTTTGTTGGAGTGTTTACAGCTTTGTAGTTGAACCTCCGTTTTCTCTTCTTTCCGGAGGCATCCTTTTCATTTCGGCAGGTATAAATCCCACCTCTTGGAGCTCCAGTTTATAGTCATAGGATAGAGTTTTCTTCCTTTGACCTTAGAGCTACCGAGAGCTCCAGTTTATAGTCATAGGATAGAGTTTCCTTCCTTTGATCTTAGGGCTACCGAAGTTCCAGTTTCCTTCCTTTGACCTTAGGGCTACCGAGGTTTCTGTGGATGATGCAATTCACGGATTGCTGATCGGGGATCTCAGGTTGTGTTGGGTCGACTACCTTCACGACTAGGTAGACTTAGGGTCCTAGTAGCTGTGTATGACGGGTCCGTGGTGCCCCGACTCAGTTACATCAACCTTTTAGGATCATTCTATCTTCTTTTTTGTTGAGCTGTGTCGCTCCTTGACCTCGTTGATATCACCTTGACGACCCGATGCCGATGAGCTGCCGCTCATTTAGGATACGACGATTTGTCCTATGCCTTTTGACCCGAACGTGTTTTGACGTATTGGGATATCCCCGTCAAGATGATTTAGGTTAGTTCGTGGGCCCCGTGTGCTGATTAGTCACTACCCATTTGAGATGTGAGAGACTCACTCTCTGCCCAATAGCTTAGCGTGAGCTTTGAAGTATTGAGATTGTTCCCACATGGAATAACCTTCCTTTGATTGTCTATACCCCATATCTATGATAATATGAAGCGAAACTCCTTTTATCGAGAGTATTTTTGGGTATCCCTGAAGATGTAATTAACCAGTAGGAACACGTTCCTCTGGGAGTGCTCTTGACCACAGAACAGATACATACGTCTGTCTCTCTGGTTATGGGTAGTCTACGTAGATACTTCTTTCGCGATATTGATTTAAGGTGTTTCCGTTTGATCTTGTTTGGGCAGACATTCTTGATCTATCCTTGTGAGGTTTATCGCACGTAAACTCTTCACATTTTACTTTTTTTTTTGTCACTTTGTCGTATGTCTCTTCTTATTCGGTTCCTCTCTTCTTCGAATCATTTATATGATTCGGGAGGGCGACTTATTCGAATGGGGAGAATTATACGACGATCGACAAGCTGACGACTCCTTTTAAACACAAAAAAGAGAAAAATGAACAAAAACACTGGCTTCAATTTCTTCGCTTTATACAAAATAACATTAAGGCGTGATGTAGACAGAAATATACAAAATAACATAATGAGTTGTTTGTCAATAAAAAAGAACCATGTTCGAATATCTATATAGAACATAGTTCGAGCGAACTAATGTAGACATTCCAAAAAAAATACAAATTTGACTTTTCTGTAGGCACAGTTGATCAAAAAAATTAGGAATAGCTTTAATCAGTTCACAAAGTAGTCGGGCACCTGATGTGAGTTTTTAATAATGCAGTCTTCCAACTGCAAGCACGAGCGCTCATCTTTACAAACAACCAAGACAATATCACTAGTACCACCTCTATTTTCAATGGGATTTTCTCCTTCTTTTCGTGAACCTTCCTTCCTACGTCCTACCTCTATCTCCTCAAGTAACTCCTGAAATTAATCACGCAGCAGCCATGTTGAACTTTGCATATTGCATGAGAAACTAAAATTTACAGCTTAAAAAGAAGGAAAATTTACATAGGTAGCACACAATTCTTATGTATTTACAGAGCTCACGCCTAAACTTTCATATTACATACATAGCACTTTAGGTGCTTTAAGCCTATGCAAGAAAATGTGTGTTTCACTTTTAAAAAGTAGCAGTAGTGCTTTTTTTTATGTGATATCAAAAATTTGTGTGATATTAAGGATTTGAGTGTTATGTGTGTAAATATGAAATTTTAAGCGTGAGATATGTAAATACATAAGAATTGTGTGTGATGTATAAAAGGAAAGCCAATAGAAACTCACTCACTCACACGCAACACCTTCCACTTAGGTGCTTCCTCCAATACTTCCTCCAAGACAACTCCAACATTCGCTTCCAATTTTGCACTATCCATCTTGTTTGAATGAGATGAAGAATTTTCTGATTGTAGGCCATCTATCATGTAAAAAATGCAAAACTTATGTATCAGTCTGCTTGAAGCAAATAAAATTCAATTTAAAGTTCCATTTTTTTACAATTCGGCCCTTCAGAGCAAAATTGTCATAGAATGTATGTAATTCGACAAATGCTTACACTACCTTTTTCCATCTCATTCATCAAACTATTCTCACTCACTCTCTTCCTCTTGCCTACAATACTCTTCCTTTCAGCCACTATTCTTACTCCATCTGCCCGCAAAACCTGATAAACCCGCTTCTTTGCAAGCTCGAATATCTTGTAACTAGATTCTGCAAATATCCAAACAGAACGAACTCCTTCGGAAACCCTCAATGTATCGAGATACTTCAAGTATGTCACAGCATCATACCTTTTACCAAAAAAAAAAAGCTCAAAATGAGTACAATATCAAGTACTAATGCGAATAACTAGAATCTCAATTGGCACTAACAATCATCAAAAAAGAAATCCTCTTCAAATAACGAGTATTTTAATTTTATCTGTATTTGAAATTAATTTTTTAATCTACCAAAATGCATTAAAAAATAGCACATGAATATTTTTATTTACAAAACTAGCAAATTCTCACACAAATATCAAAATTCATGATAAAAACCCAACCCACATTTTTCATTTTTATCAAATTACAAATGGCTTGATCGTGGCACACATAGATGCATTAGTTTTGTAGTTCAAAAATCACCTTTGTGCTTGTTTTGCAAGTAGCAATGTTTCAAGTGCCATGTATGTAATTATCCCTTAAAAGTAATCCATGTAAATGTATATGGCATTGGGTAAGAGAAAATCAAACAGCACTCTAGTATGTTCCAACAAAAGAACCTTTTCTTAAGCTGCTTCACCAGAAAAAGAAGGTACCTGACAAGATAATCTAACAATTTCCTCAGTGTCCTTAAATCACTGACCAACTGCTTGGTCTTCTTCCCAAGCGTGTGCCATATGGGATCGAGCTGCCTCCTCACAACCTCATCAAATGACTTGAATAGGCCATTCTCCACAGTAAGATCCTCAACATCCACCTTGTTAGTCTTTCTAAGCTCCTTGAGACATGCATCCATCGTCTCCAACACAGCCTGCTGAATCCCCCTCATTGCAGGCGTCATCGGCACCCTGATATCCACCACCTCAGGCGGACTCTGTTCCAGATCCCCAGAGACAAGAACATGGAAGCGCGGCCAGAGGTGGAGCCGCCTCACATACAAGCACTTCATGATTCGTTCAGCCTTAGCGAACCCGGAGACCATGGCGTGAGGGTGGTCGGTGAGTGCACGAACATAAGCATTGCGGGAGAGAGATCGCAGGGTGCGGGCGATGAAAGCCTCCGTGGATGTATCGGTGAGGCGATGGGCATTGAGGATGAGGAGACCGGCGATGGAGGAGGGTGGGACGCGAGAGGTGAGAAGGTCGGCGATAAGGATGCGAGGCGTGACAAAATAGGAAGCGCCGCTGGCGTAGAGAGCGGTACGGTGATGGGAGGGAACGTCGCCGGGGATGTCAATCGGGCGAATGGGATTAGGGTTAGGGTCTTGGAGGAGGGTGCGCGAGATGGAAGATTTCTGGGAGTCGGAGGCGGAGAGGATGAGGAGCGAGCCCTGAGAGGGATGATGGAGGAGAAGGAGGGATGCGACGAGGGAGTGGATGGGGAGGCCGGAGGAGAGAACGACGAGGCCGCCGTTGGGGTCGTCGAGGAGGTCGGCGACAATCTGCTCCAGAAAAGGAAGCATCTTTGGGTGTTTTACGCCGGAGTTGTTATGTATTGTGCTATTTCATGGGAGGAGATGAGATCAGTTCTCGTCGGCGAGGAGGGAGAAGTGAAGTGCGGGAAGCTTGGTTTGATGGGGATGCGGGGCACCATGAACGTTGAAGGATTGCCGTTGGGTGGTCTGTTGATCCGCCGGCGTTACCTACGGGGCGAGGATTTAGGAAAACCAGCAAGAAGCATAAAAAAAAACATTATCACCTATTAAAAATAAAATACATCTTCGCTTTTGTAAATTTTTCACACCAAAGAATAAATAATGAAAATATAAAAGTATAGATGTTAGATATGAAAATACATACTGCAATGTATGTAAAATACAAAGTGCAATGTATGCCCCTAAACTCTTAAACCCTAAACCCTAAACCTTAAAAACCCTAAACCATAAAAACCCTAAAAACCTTAAACCGTAAAAACCCTATAAACCCTAAACCCTAAACCCTAAACCCTAAACCCTAAAAACCCTAAACCCTAAACCCTAAACCCTAAACCCTAAACCCTAAACCCTAAACCCTAAACCCTGAAAACTCTAAACCCTAAACCCTAAAACCTAAACCCTAAACCCTAAACCCTAAACCCTAAAAACCCTAAACCCTAAACCCTAAACCAAAAACCCTAAAAACCCTAAACCCTAAACCCTAAACCCTAAACCCTAAACCCTAAACCCTAAAAATCCTAAACTCTAAACCCTAAACCCTAAACCCTAAACCCTAAAAACCCTAAACCCTAAACCCTAAACCCTAAAAACCCTAAACCCTAAACCCTAAACCTTAAACCCTAAACAACTCTAAACCCTAAACCCTAAACCCTAAACCCAGAGCGGGAAGATGAAAAAGCATGTTGCCCTTGACTTTGTGACTGCTCCTTNAACCCTAAACCCTAAACCCTAAAAACCCTAAACCCTAAACCCTAAACCCTAAACCCTAAAAACCCTAAACCCGATACCCTAAACCCTAAACCCGAAACCCTAAAAACCCTAAACCCTAAAAATGCTAAAAACCCTAAACCCTAAACCCTACCCTAAACCTTATACACTAAACCCTAAACCCTAAACCCTAAACCATAAACCCTAAACCCTAAATCATAAACCCTAAACCCTAAATCCAAAACCCTAAACCCTAAACCCTAAACCCTAAACCCTAAACCCTAGAAGCTAAACCCTAAACTCTAAGNAGAACGATGGTTGTTGGAGCGGGATGCTCCATTGTCACGAACATTGTGTTTTTTGGTCATGTAGTAGACCGCGTAAGTACTTTAGTTGTGGGATTAAAAATTTTTCCACAGACGACGCCAAGCTGATGCATGCTGAAAATTCACGGCGGTGGAGTAATAGATTATCGTCTTAGCGTTGCACGAGGATTCAGCACACACTCAGACGAAAAATGAATCAAGTTATGTTACACCATAAGTTTTTATGTGGAAACCCGTAAAGGAAAAAAACCACAGGGCCTGACCCAGTTGATGATTACAGATGCCCCTTATCCCACAGGCTTGAAAGAGTTACTAGCTTTCGAAGTTACAACGTCGACTGACGAAGTCTAATCAGCGGTGGTTGATGGAAGGCGACGTGGATCGACGGTAGTCGACGGCGATNGGTGGTGGAGGGAAGGCGCCGTGGATCGACGGTAGTCGACGGCGATCGATGGCAGTCGGCGATGGTCGACGGAGGTCAGTAGTGACAGACGACGGTCGACGACTGTTGACGGTGGTCGACGGAGGGCAGTGATGATCAGCGTCGATCAACGCTGGTCGGCGGGGATCAACGATGGCAAGGATAATCTTGGACTTGAGCTCCTTCTCAAAGCCTCAAGTTCTCTCTTAAGCCTCCTCCTTCATGTGA
>JXCR01048399.1:74015-81515 GCA_002079205.1 Phalaenopsis hybrid cultivar | reverse complement strand
AACCCTAAACACTAAACCCTAAACCCTAAACCCTAAACCCAAAAAACCCTAAACCCTAAACCCTAAACCCTAAACACTAAACCCTAACAACCCTAAACCCTAAAAACCCTAAACCCTAAACCCTAAACTCTAAACCCTAAACCCAAAAAACCCTAAACCATAAACCCCTAAACCCAAAACCCTAAACCCTAAAAACCTTAAACCCTAAACCCAAAACCCTAAACCCTAAAAACCCTAAACCCTCAACCTCAAACCCTAAACCCTAAACCCTAAAAACCCTAAACACTAAACTTTAAACCCTAAACCCTAAAAACCTTGAACCCTAAACCCTAAACCCTAAACCCTAAACCCTACCCTAAACCCTAAAAACCCAAAACCCAAAACCCAAAACCTAAAACCCCAAAAACCCTAAAACCTAAACCATAAACCCTAAAAACACTAAACCCTAACCCCTAACCCCTAACCCAAAACCCTAAACCCTAAACCTAACCCCCAACCCACCCTAAATCCTAAACTCTAAAAACCTTAAACCCTAAACTCTAAACTCTAAACCCTAAACTAAAAAAACGTTAAACCACCCTAAACCCTAAAAACTAAACCCTGAACCCTAAACCCAACACTATAAAGTGAATGCCCCAAAACCCTAAAACCCTAAACCCCAAACCCTAAAAACCTTAAACCCAAAACCCCAAACCCTAAAAACCTTAAACCCAAAACCCAAAACCCAAAACCCTAAACCCTAATCCCTAAAAACCCTAAACCCTAAAAACCCTAAACCATAAACCCTAAACCCTAAACCCTAAACCCTAAAAACCTTAAACCTTAAACCCAAAACCCTAAACCCTAAACCTTAAACCCTAAACCCTAAAAATTCTAAACCCTAAAAACCCTAAACCCAAAACCCTAAAAACCCCAAACCCTAAACCCTAAACCCTAAACCCTAAAAACCCTAAACCCTAATCCTAAACCCTAAACCCTAAACCCTAAACCTTAAAAACACTTAACTCTAAACCCTAAAACCCTAAACCCTAAACCCTAAACCTTAAACCCCTAAACCCTAAAAACCCTAAACCCTAAACCCTAAACCCTAAACTTTAAACACTAAACCCTAAAAACCAAAAACCCAAAACCCCAAAAACCATAAAACTTAAACCCTAAAAACCCTAAACACTAAACCCTAACCCATAACCCTAAACCCTAATCCTCAACCCTAAACCCTAAAAACCCTAAAAACCCTAAACCCTAAACCCTAAACACTAAACCCTAAACCCTAAACCCTAAAAACCCTAAACCCTAAAAACCCTAAACCATAAACCCTAAACCCTAAAAACCCTAAACCCTAAACCCTAAACCTAAACCATAAACCCTAAACACTAAAAACCCTAAACCATAAACCCTAAACCCTAAAAACACTAAACCCTAAACCTTAAACCCTAAAAACCTTAAACCCTAATCCCAAAACCCTAAACCCTAAAAACCCTAAACCCTAAAAACCCTAAACCTAAAACCCTAAAAACTCTAAACCCTAAAAACCCTAAACCCTAAACCCTAACCCTAAACTTTAAACCCTAAACCCTAAACCCTAAACCCTAAACCCTAAAAACCCTAAACCCTAAACCTTAACCCTAAACCGTAAACCCTTAACCCTAAAAACCTTAAACCTTAAACCCTAAACCCTAAACCCTATAAACCCTAAACCCTAAACCCTATAAACCCTAAACCCTATAAACCCAAAACCCTAAAAACCCAAAACCCTAAACCTTAAACCCTAAAAACCCTAAACCTTAAACCCTAATCCCTAACCCTAAACCCTAAACCCTATAAACCCTAACCCTAAACCCTTAACCCTAACCCCTAACCCTAAACCCTAAACCCTAAACTCTAAAAACCTTAAACTCTAAACCATAAACCCTAAACCCTAAACTCTTAAAACCTTAAACCCTAAACCCTAAAAACTAAACCCTAAACCCTAAAATGCAATGCATGTAAAATACAAAGTGAATGCCCCAAAACCCTAAAACCCTAATCCCTAAACCCTAAAAACCTTAAACCCTAAACCCAAAAGCCTAGACCTTAAACCCTAAAAACCCTAAACCCTAAAAACTTTAAACCCTAAAAACCCTAAACCCTAAACCCTAAATCCTAATCCCTAAACCTTAAAAACCATAAACTTTAAACCCTAAACCCTAAAACCCTAAACCAAACCCTAAACCCCAAAAACCCTAAATCCTAAAGCCTAAACCCTAAACCAAACCCTAAACCCCAAAAACCCTAAATCCTAAAGCCTAAACCCTAAACCATAAACCTTAAAAACACTAAAACCTAAACCCTAAACCATAAACCTTAAAAACATTAAAAACTAAACCCTAAAAGCCCTAAACCCTAAAAGCTCTAAACCCTAAACACCTAAAACCCTAAACCCTAAACCCTAAACCTCAATCCCCATAACCCTAGACAATAAACCCTAAACACTAAACCTTAAACCTAAAAACCCTAAACCCCCCTAAACCGTTAACCATAAACCCTAAAACCACAAACCCTAAACCCTAAACCCTAAAAACTTTAAACCCCAAATCCTAAACCCCAAAAACCCAAACCCTAAACCCTAAACCCTAAACCTTAAAACCCTAAACCCTAAACCCTAAACCCTAAACCATAAAACCCTAAACCCTAAACTCTAAAAACCCTAAACCCTAAACCCCAAAAACCCTTTAACCCAGAACCCTAACAACACAAAACCCTAAACACTAAAACCATAAACCCTAAGCCCTAAAAACCCTAAACCATAAACCCCAAACCATAAACGCTAAAAGCACTAAACCCTAAACCCTAAACCCTAGACCCTAAACCCTAAACCCTAAACCCCAAAAACCTAAACCCTAAACCCTAAACCCTAAACCCTAAAAACCCTAAATCCTAAATCCTAAACCCTAAACCCTAAACCCTAAAAACTATAAACCCTAAACTTAAAAAGTTTAAACCCAAAACCCTAAAAACCCTAAACCATAAATCATAAACCCTAAAGCCTAAGACCTAAAAACCCTAAACCCTAAACCCTAAAACATAAAAACCATAAACCCAAAACCCAAAACCCTAAACATTAAACCCTAAAAACAATAAATCCTAAAAACACTAAATCCTAAACCCTAAACCCTAAAACAGAATCCCTAAAAACCCTAAACGCTAAACTCTAAACCCTAAACCATAATCCCTTAAACCCTAAATCGTAAAAATCTTAAACCCTAAACCCAAAATCCTAATAGCCCTAAACCCTAGACCATAAACCCTGCGCTCTAAAAACCCTAAACCCTAAAACCCCTGAACCCCTAAACCCTAAAAACCCTAAATCTTAAATTCTAAACCCTAAACCCTAAAGCCTAAACCTAAAAACCCTAAACTCTAAAGCCAAACCCAAAACCCTAAAAACTCTAAACCCTAAATCCTAAACATTAAACCCTCAACTATAAAACCTGAAATCCTAAACACTAAAACCCAAAACCCGAAACCCTAAACTCTAAAACCCTAAAACCTTAAACCTTAAACCCTAAACCCTAAACCCTAAAACCCTAAACCCTAAACCCTAAAACCCTAAACCCTAAACCCTAAAACCTAAAAACCCTAAACCATAAACCCTAAACCATAACTCTAAACCTTAAACCCGAAAAATCCCTAAAACACTAAAAACAAAAAACCTTAAACCCTAAAAACCCTAAACCCCTTAAAAACTATAAACCCTAAAACCCTAAAACTCTAAAACCCTAAAACTCTAAAACCCTAAAGCCTAAACCCTAAAAACCCTAAACCATTAACCCTAAAAATATTAAACCATAAACCATAGCCTTAAACTGTAAACCATAAACCCTCAAAACCTTAAATCTTAAACCCTAAACCCTAAACCCTAAACACTAAAACCCAAAACCCAAAACCCTAAACTCTAAAACCCTAAAACCTAAAACCCTAAACCCTAAACCCTAAAACCCTAAACGCTAAATCCTAAACCCTAAACCCTAAAACCTAAAAACCTTAAACCCTAAACCCTAAAACCCTAAACCCTAAACCCTAAAACCTAAAAACCCTAAACCATAAACCCTAAACCATAACTCTAAACCTTAAACCCGAAAAATCCCTAAAACACTAAAAACAAAAAACCTTAAACCCTAAAAACCCTAAACCCCTTAAAAACTGTAAACCCTAAAACCCTAAAACCCTAAAACCCTAAAGCCTAAACCCTAAAAACCCTAAACCATTAACCCTAAAAATATTAAACCATAAACCCTAATCCTAAACTGTAAACCATAAACCCTCAAAACCTTAAAACTTAAACCCAAAACCCTAAAAACCCTTAACCCTGAGCCCTAAAATTCTAAACCCTAAACCCTAAACCCTAAACCCTAAAAACCTTAAACCCCAAACACTAAACCCTAAACCCTAAACCAAAAACCTTAAAAACAATAAAAAACCATAAACCCTAAACCCAAAACCCTAAACCCCAAAACCCTAAATCATAAACCCTAAACCCTAAACCGTAAAAACAATAAATCCTAATCCCTAAACCTTAAAAACCATAAACCCTAAACCCTAAACCTCAAAAACCCTAAATCCTAAAGCCTAAACCCTAAACCATAAACCTTAAAAACACTAAAAACCTAAACCCTAAACCATAAACCTTAAAAACACTAAAACCTAAATCCTAAAAGCCCTAAACCCTAAAAGCTCTAAACCTTAAACACCTAAAACCCTAAACCCTAAACCCTAAACCTCAAACCTTATAAACCTAGACATTAAACCCTAAACACTAAACCTTAAACCTAAAAAACGCTAAACCCTAAATTGTTAAACATAAACCCTAAAAAAACAAACCCTAAACTCTAAACCCTAAAAACTTTAAACCCCAAATCCTAAACCCCAAAAACCCAAACCCTATACCCTAAACCCTAAATCCTAAACCTTAAGACCTTAAACCACAAACCCTAAACCCTAAACCCTAAATCATAAAACCCTAAACCCTAAACTCTAAAAACCCTAAACTCTAAAAACCCTAAACCTTAAACCCCAAAAACCCCTTAGCCCAAAACCCTAAAAACACAAAACCCTAAACCTTAAAACCCCAAACCCTAAACCCTAAACCATAAACGCTAAAAGCACTAAACCCTAAACCCTAAAAGCTCAAAACCCTAAACCATAAACCCTAATAACCTTATATCTTAAACCCTAAAACCCTAAACCTTAAACTCTAAAACCAAAACCCCAAACCTTAAAACCAAAACCCTAAAAACCCTAAACACAAAATCCTAAACCCTAAAAACAAACCTCTAAACCCTAAACAAACCCCAAACCCTAAAAACCATAAACCCTAAACCCTAAAATCACTAAAACCTAAACCCTAAGCCCTAAAGCTCTCAACCCCAAACCTTAAACCCTAAAGCCTAAAAGCCTAAACCCTAAATCCCATAACCCTAAACCCTAAAACCCTTAACCCAAAAACCCTAAAACCTAAACCTTAAACCCTAAAAATCCCTAAACCAACCCTAAAAACACAAAACCATAAACCTTAAACCCCCTAAAAACCCTAAACCCTAAACCATAAACCCTAAAAACTCTAAACCCTAAACCATAAACCAAAAAAACCTTAAACGCTAAACCTCATACCCTAAACCCTAAACCCTGAACCCTAAATCCTAAAACCAAACCCTAAAACCAAAAACTCTAAAAACCCTAAAGACCATAAACCATAATCCCCAAAAACCCTAAACTCTAAACCCTAAACCCTAAACCCTAAACCCTAAACCCTAAACCCTAAACCCTAAAAACTATAAACCCTAAACCCTAAACTTAAAAAGTTTAAACCCAAAACACTAAAAACCCTAAACCATAAATCATAAACCCTCAAAACCCTAAAGCCTAAGACCTAAAAACCATAAACCCTAAACCCTAAAACATTAAAACCATAAACCCAAAACCCAAAACCTTAAACCCTAAAAACCATAAACCCTAAAAACCCTAAATCCTAAACCCTAAACCCTAAAACATAATCCCTAAAAACCCAAAACCCTAAACTCTAAACCCTAAACCATAATCCCTTAAACCCTAAATCGTAAGAATCTTAAACCATAAACCCAAAATCCTAAAAGCACTAAACCCCAGACCATAAACCCTGCGCTCTAAAAACCCTAAACCTTAAAACCTCTGAACCCCTAAACCCTAAAAACCCTAAACCTTAAATTCTAAACCCTAAAGCCTAAACCTAAGAACCCTAAACGCTAAACCCTAACCCAAAACCCTAAAAACTCTAAACTCTAAACCCTAAATCCTAAATCCTAAAACTTAAACCCTCAACCCTAAAACCCTAAAAACTCTAAACCCCAACACTAAAAACCCAAAATCCTTAACCCCAAACCTAAAAGCCTTAACCTAAAACTCTAAACCATAAACCTTAAACCCTAAAAACTCTAAACCCTAAAACCTAAACCCTAAACCCTAAATGTAAATCCTAAACCCTAAACCCTAAAACACCATAAACCAAAAACCAAAAACCTGAAACCCTAAACTCTAAACCATAAACCCTAAACCATAAACCCTAGAACTTAAACCCTAAACTCTAAACCTTAAACCTTAAACCCTCTAACCTAATAACCATAAAAGCTAAACCCTAAAATTCTAAAGTCTAAAACCATAAACCCTAAACCCTAAACGATAAACTCTAAACTCTAAAGCTTAAACCTAAACCCTAAGCCCTAAAATCCTAAACTCTTAAACTCTAAACCCTAAACCCTTTAAACTCAAAACCCTAAGCCCTAAATCCTAAACCCTAAAACCCTAGACCCTAATTTTTTATATATTTAAAATATAAATATTTTTTTAAAATTTATAACACAATTTTTTCTATCACATTTAAATATCACTNAGCTTTAACCATGGTCCAAGCCTTGGTTAACCACCTTAACCCAAGCTAAAGCCCAAAACCGTGAGCCCCCACATGGTTAAAACCCAAACTCATGCCAAGAGGCCACCTCAGCCCAAATTGACCTGAGAGCTCCTCTTCTTGACACCTAAGCAGTGGGGCTAAGCTCTCAATTGGCCAGCTAAGCTCCCCATTGGCCAATTTCTATAAAATCTACCCCTCACGTCCATGGAGGAGTGTGGTAACAAAATTTTTCACTAAGGCCTTTCAAAACTCTTCCGAGAGCTTCCTTGAGAGACCCTTAGCACATTCCAATCCACTTCCCCCTCTCAAATCCACCATGTCAAGCCAATTTTAAGCTCAAATCCCTGCCTGAAACCATAACAAATCCCAATCTCAACCTACATAACACCAAATCCCCAATAAATTGGCTCTACACCTTCACAAGAGTGAAAGAAGCCAAAGCCCCATCAAATCCCCCTTCCACAGAGCCTCTACCATAGCTCTAGACCAACACCCAAAATCGGCCTTGATCAAAATCATACATAGGCTTTACACCAGAGCCAGAGGCTTCATCCCTAAGCTCTTTGGGACCTAAC
>JXCR01048399.1:57687-67987 GCA_002079205.1 Phalaenopsis hybrid cultivar | reverse complement strand
GGCTTCCCACGGTCTAAATGAAATTATGGAACTCATTAAGTTGAGTTTAGTAAATTCATTTGGACTAAGTGATTTCAATAGAAAATAGTGGTGTCGGGACCNTATATAATAAATGTAAATCTTCCATAAAATTATTTTGAAAGCTTTTTTTCATAATTAACTCACTTTTTATATACACAATAATTGACAAGAAAATATTATACTTTATCACATCATTATTTTTTGTTTAGTATAATATAAGTATCGATAGATGTGCCAAACTTAAGGGGTCCTTGGCTATGGGAATAATGAATTTGAAATTTTTTATTATTTTTATTATAGATGGAAGGGAATTGCAATTTTTGAAATGCTTTATTTAATTATAACTAGACATATATTGATTGGTGCATATCTATTAAGTGTCATCTTTAGGAGATGTTGATGTCTACCGAGGTAACCATATAGTGACTATTAAAAAAATCATATTTTCAAAGTTCTCAATGATGTTGAGCTCTCTAAATTTATAATGTGAAAAAAAGGAAAAAGAAAAATCAAGGCTTGTGTAAAGAATTTTGTATGAGTGAAAAAAAGTCTTTATTTTGAATTACAATATAATATTCTTCAATTTCCATAACTGTTGAACCATATTATATTCTGCAATTTTCACATTAGTTTGGCCAAATTGGTCGACATGGACCAAGATAAGATAGTATGATGGGTGACTTGAGGATGGTGGTCCAGCAATTGTGCTTTGGTGGCCAGTAAATTTGAAAGTTATAATCCAAGATGAGAAGTAGGGCATGCAATTTCTTAATGCAGCAAGTGTAATATAGTTTAGAGATAAAAGATATAGAGGCATTCACATAAATACCACATAATCCTTATGTATCTACATATCTAACACATAAACATTCATGTTTACATGTGTATCAGGCAAATCTGCAACATCACATCACATAAAAAATTCCACTTTTACTATCTTTATATGAATCAATATAACTTGATTTTTAGTAATGCAAATAGTTATGATATATATTTTTTAGAGGATTGTTCTATTTTGCCTATTATTTAAGGTTATAATAATGGCATTTTCATTGATGCAATTAATATCTGAGTTTAGAATAATTTTGATGGTATTTCTAATAATGATATTATGCTCTTATCATTCTTCTATTCATGTATCTTTACCCCTTCTTCAAAGGCAAAGAAAGGGAAATCTTAAGCGAGAAATGCTTCTCCTTAAGTCTTTTTCTAGATATGTTTTTTTTTTTGTTTTCTTTTTAATTTTATCAATGATATATTCTAATATTTTGGTTTGAAATATTCATAACTTCAATAATGTTCTTTGTTTTGTTGATTGTAAAAATATTCTTTATAAAAATCATGTTCATATTGTTAGACTTATTAAAACAAAGTTTTTTTATCTTTTAATTTTTATAATTACTCTTTTAAATGGGTTAATTTTTTTTCTAATGAAGGTGATATGAATAGTTTTGATTTGGAAGGGAAATGAGCATATTCGAGTTAAGTGGAACTCTAATGTTCTTTCTTTTAATGTTTTGGATATTAAATCTCAATATATTCATGAACATATCACTTTATCTTTTACATAACTTTCATTTATGCTAACACTAGTGTTTTGGTTTGAAAGGATTTCTAGAATTGTATGTCCTTACTTGCCCATAATATTAATAGTCATTGGATCTTTTTGGGCGATTTTAATTGTATTTTCATAGTTAATGAAAAGACAAGTTGTATTTCACAAATTTTTAGTAAGTTATTTGATTTTAATAATTGTAATTTTAATTATAATATTATAAATTTGCAAAATATTGATTGTAAATTTAGTTGGTTAAATAATCAACTTGATAATCTTATGAAATATCTTCTAGATAGAGCTTTTCATAATGCTTTTCAGGTGAATTATTTTCCTTATTCTTTCAATAGAGTAATAGATATTTTCACACTTGATCATTCTTTAATATCAATTTTTTTAGGGAATAATTAAATTTTGAAGCATAGATTTATGTATAGAAATTATTGGAGTTTTAGATTTGATTTATTTGATATTATTAATGGAGATTGTAACATTAAAGTTAAAGGAGATCCTTTATTTTTTCTTTGTAATGAGCTTAAAAATGACAAAAATGTTTTTAAAAATTAAAATTGGTATGACTTTAATAANATTTCAATTCCGATGACCGACAGCTTCTTACGGGCAAACCCCACACCAAAAATAGTGCCGACACATATTTTTAGACTTATTAAAACAAAGTTTTTATCCTNACGGAATTTCAATTCCGATGACCGACAGCTTCTTACGGGCAAACCCCACACCAAAAATAGTGTCGACACATATTTTTAGACTTATTAAAACAAAGTTTTTATCCTTTTTTTATAATTACTCTTTTAAATGGTTTAATTTATTCTTCTAATGAAGGTGATATGAATAATTTTGATTTGGAAGGGAAATGAGCATATTCGAGTTAAGTGGAACTCTGATGTTCTTTCTTTTAATGTTTTGGATATTAAATCTCAATATATTCCTGAACATATCACTTTATCTTTTACATAACTTTCATTTATGCTAACAGTAGTGTTTTGGTTTGAAAGGATTTCTAGAATTGTATTTCCTTACTTGCTCATAATATTAATAGTCATTGGACCTTTTTGGGCAATTTTAATTGTATTTTCATAGTAAATGAAAAGACAAGTTGTATTTCACAGNCTAGTGTTTTGGTTTGAAAGGATTTCTAGAATTGTATTTCCTTACTTGCTCATAATATTAATAGTCATTGGATCTATTTGGGCAATTTTAATTGTATTTTCATAGTAAATGAAAAGACAAGTTGTATTTCACAAATTTTTAGTAAGTTATTTGATTTTAATAATTGTATTTTTAATTATACTATTATAAAGTTGCAAAATATTGATTTTAAATTTAGTTGGTTAAATAATCAACTTGATAATCTTATGAACTATCTTCTAGATAGAGCTTTTCGTAATGCTTTTTAGGTGAATTATTTTCCTTATCCTTTTTATAGAGTTTTAGATATTTTCACACCTATTCATTCTTTAATATCAATTTTTTTAGGGAATACTTAAATTTTGAAGCATAGATTTATGTATAAAAATTATTGGAGTTTTAGATTTGATTTATTTGATATTATTAATGGAGCTTGTAACATTAAAGTTAAAGGAGATCCTTTATTTTTTCTTTGTAATAAGCTTAAAAATGACAAAAATGTTTTTAAAAATTAAAATTGGTATGACTTTAATAGTCTCTCAAATTATATTTTTGATTTAAGAAGTAAACCGGGTGTTCTTAAAAATAGCTTGGATATTAATCCAATTTGTAATGATTTGCTTAATCAGGCTTCTTTTATGCAAGAGAAATTTCATATTTCTCTTACTAGTAATTATAAATGGTTAAAATAAAGAGATAACTGTGATTGATTGTTTTAAGGTGTAGAAGATATAAAATTTATTTATATAAAAAAATAGGAGATTTAAAATAACTGTAGTTTTATCAAAAGAAAGTTTAGTTAGTAATAGTTACTTGCATCACAAGAAGGATATTATTAATGAAGCTATTTTTTTCTTTACTCAACAATCATGTTGATGTTCCTTATTCAGTTTTTTATAATATTCTTATAATAATTTTATTTCTTCTTATGTCAGTTTAGTTTTAATTTTGGAGTTTTCAAATGAGGAGATTAAAATAATTTTCACTCTATTGGCAATAGGAAATTTTCCAGTCCTAATTGTTTTTGTCTAAATTTTTAAAGATGTGTCGGCTTTTATTTGAGATATTGTGTTCATGTTGTTAAATTCTTCTTTGNTTAATTTTGGAGTTTTCAAATGAGGAGATTAAAATAATTTTCACTCTATTGGCAATAGGAAATTTTCCAGTCTTAATTGTTTTTGTCTAAATTTTTAAAGATGTGTCGGCTTCTATTTGAGATATTGTGTTCATGTTGTTAAATTCTTCTTTACTCTTTGTAGGCTTCTTAATAGAATAAAACACATCTTATTACTCTAATTATTAAGGGGCAAGGAGATCAAAGATTTAACGACTTCTGTTCTATATCTCTTTGTAATACTTTATAAAAAGTTATTGAGAAGCTTTTAGCAAATAGAAGTAAGCATATTCTTTGCAATGTTATTAGTCTAGCTCAAGTTGCTTCATTTAAGGGAGAGAAGTTCGNTTGTAATACTTTATAAAAAGTTATTGAGAAGCTTTTAGCAAATAGAAGTAAGCATATTCTTTGCAATGTTATCAGTCTAGCTCAAGTTGCTTCATTTAAGGGAGAGAAGTTCCNACCGGGTGTTCTTAAAAATAGCTTGAATATTAATCCAATTTGTAATGATTTGCATAATCAGGTTTCTTTTATTCAAGAGAAATTTCATATTTCTCTTACTAGTAATTATAAATGGTTAAAATAAAGAGATAACTATGATTGATTGTTTTAAGGTGTAGAAGATATAAAATTTATTTATAAAAAAAACAAGATATTAAAATAACTGTAGTTTTATCAAAGAAAGTTTAGTTAGTAATAGTTATATGCATCACAAGAAGGATATTATTAATGAAGATATTTTTTTTCCTTACTCAATAATCATGTTGATGTTCCTTATTCAGTTTTTTTATAATATTCTTATTAATAATTTTATTTCTTCTTATGTCAGTTAAGCTTTAATTTTGGAGTTTTCAAATGAGGAGATTAAAATATTTTTCACTCTATTGGCAATAGGAAATCATCCAGGCCTAATTGTTTTTGTCTAAATTTTTAAAGATGTGTAGGCTTTTATTAGAGATATTGTGTTCATGTTGTTAAATTCTTCTTTACTATTTGTAGGCTTCTTAATAGAATAAAACACATCGTTATTACTCTAATTATTAAGGGGCAAGGAGATCAAAGATTTAACGGCTTCTGTTTTATATCTCTTTGTAATACTTTATATAAAGTTATTGAGAAGCTTTTAGTAAATAGAAGTAAGCCTACTCTTTGCAATGTTATTAGTATAGCTCAAGTTGCTTCATTTAAGGGGGAGAAGTTCCTGATAATATTATTTTAACTAATGAACTCTAGAGTTTTAATTCTTCAAACTATTGAAAAATATGTTGTTCCAAAATTCACCTTAAAAAGACATTTGATATGTTGAATATAGATTTTCTTTAGGATAGATTAATTAAATTAGGATTTCATGTTGATATTATTTGTTGGTTTAAGGCATATACATTTGATTTTTATTTTTATACAATTACTAATAGAGAAATAAAAGTATTATTTTACTTCTTCTGATTTGCGACCAAGATGCCTCCTCTGTCTCATTATTTATTTGTTATAGTTAATGAATACTTTTTTTTCTATATTAGATATCTTGAATCAATTTAATATGCAATAAAGTTTTAATAAAGATAATCATTTCATTTATGCTTATAATATTTTGATTTTTAATGATGTTGGTCATTATTTCAAGAAACAAATGACTAAAATCTTGATAAATTTTAGTTATACTTCTAATCTGGTTGTTAACTTCTCCAAATTTGTTATTCTAAGATTTTTAATTCTTCTATATAGTAACATTTGTGTGATATTAGCATATTTCTTATCAAATCGCCACCTTGGACTTATCTTGGTATTACTTTAACATTATGAATTATCATATTATTATTGACAAAAATCATAAATTATTGGTGAGAAGGAAGCATAAAGTTTTAGTTATGGCCTATCATTTTTAATTAATTAATTACACCAGTAGAAGTTATTTTTATTATTGGTTTTGTTCCACCTCTTTATATAAGTGTACTAAGAAAAAAATTATATCTATGATAAGCAATTTTCTATTCCATAGTTATAATGAGAAAAAGATGACCACTATTTCCAGGAAGATCATTACTTTCCCAAATCTTTAGGAGGTATAGGCACTCCTTCTCTAGATAAGATTAACTGTATGTATAAAACAAAAGTCATTTGAAGACATTTTAATTCTAAATCTTCATTAGTTGATTGGTGTATTGATCATTATGGGTCTATTTGGATTAAATCTGTATCTAAGATTTTTTTTTCATTTGGAAAGCTCTTGAATTGTAGTTAGAATTAAAAGATGTCATTTATTCCAAACTAATAACAACATCGATCTTTTTTTTTCTACGAACCTTGGCTTAAAGTGAATTTTTTTTTTTAGATATTTGAGAAGTTAATTTTTAATTGTTCACTTCCCTAATTTTATTAAAGTTAAAGTTGCTTTACTTAATGACATTTATTCTTTTCCTCAAATATTGAGATGTGTTTGCTCATTACTTACATCTTATTTATAGCATATTTGAGGTGGATGGTAGCATTAACTCTTTTTGAAAGAAAAAAATTTTAGATTGGAAAAGAGTTATTTGGTATAAATGATTCTCTAAAAATTTAGTTTTACTTTCTTGAAGAAATTTTAATGGTCTTAAGACTTTTGACAATCTTAATTCTAGAGGGATAAATGTTAATCTTAAATATATTTAATGTCTAAATGATTTTGAGAATCTTAATCATCTATTTTTTGATATTTTTTTCTCATACTTTGTTGATCAATTGTGTTCCTAATGTCAACTTTTTCCTTATTTCTAGCAATTTTTAATAATTTGTTTATTATGTTGAAAGCATTAGCTGTAAAATTCTTAAAATATTCTTTTCTTGTTCTTCAATCTATTGCTTATCAAATCTAGTTTCAAATACAACTGCTCAAAAGGAAGGGAGGAAGCTCCTTCTGTAAAAAAGTTTGTCATTTGGTTCTTTATTTGTCTGGCATCCACGTTTGATAGGGGTTCTTTCTTCCATGAAACAAGCTCTCCTCTGTTTGGCATCCCTATTAATAAATCTACGTAGTCAGCATGTAACTTAACCTCCTTTCCACCCATTTTGAAGACCCCCTCTCATTATCCCAACATCTCAAAATATGTAAAGTCATGACATTATCCTAGAGATATGGGGGCATGTCAAAGAAATTAAACACCCTAATTTCCTTTAAATTATTAGTAGTTTCCTCTGAAAGTAGATCTTGAATTGCATCTAAGGCACCTCTCACTACAGATGGATNCATTACTTACATCTTATTTATAGCATATTTGAGGTGGATGGCAGCATTAACTCTCTTTTGAAAGAAAAAAAAAATTTAGATTGGAAAAGAATTATTTGGTATAAATAATTCTCTAAAAATTTAGTTTTACTTTCTTGAAGAATTTTTAATGGTCTTAAGACTTTTGGCAATCTTAATTCTAGAGGGATAAATGTTAATCGTAAATATATTAATGTCTTAATGGTTTTGAGAATCATAATCCTCTATTTTTTTGATATTTTTTTCTCATAGAAGTGAAAAAAAATGAAATTTAAAGAATGATGTTCCTAACTTTATTATGGATTTTTATAATTTGTAATTCAAACTGATACTATAGATACTTCAATAGTTGTTTGGATGAGTAAGATGAATTGTTGGTATTTTTAGAGATATGATGTGTCCTCCCTTTGCTATGATACAACAATTTGTAGAATTTTCATATTATCTTATTTATTCTTTTTAGTTTTCATTGATTTGCTTCTTTTAAGAGGATGGAAAAATGGTGCTTTATGTCTCAACCATTTAAGAAGCATTTCATCTAGGGTTATTATGGTTTATTTGATGTTGTGATTTTTCTGAAGTCTTGGAAGAAGATCATAGCTTAGTTGCTGGGGTTTTCCTGAGCTCCACCTTCTCTATTCTTTTTTCTTTTATCATTGGTTGTTTTGATTTAATATTTAGGTCTTCTTTCTCTCTTCTTTAGTGTTTTCAAGTTAGCTTGGTATTATTTGATGTAATGATGTTTAAGTGTTTTGCTTAGCTTTTGGACTTTAGAGGTTTGAGTTTCATATTTTTGGTGAAGCTCTGTTGTAATCCTTATGTCTATCCTTATCAATCAATTTTTTCATTTGAAAATAAACTTAATTTAATATGTATGTAAATTTGATTTTAGAAAGAAATGAGATGAGATGGACATATATTTAATAGTTTAAAATTTTGAGCACAATACCACAAGTCATACACCACTCCGAGAGAAAAACATATCACTTGTTAGTAGGTTTAACTATTAAACTAAGAAATTTATGACTCTATTTTGGTCTGTGAAATTTATGACGGACAATTTCCTTATCTAATATAAGGATTATATAAAGTTTAGATTATCTTGGTTACTAATTCTTCTATAAAGGCAATTCTCTATAGTTAATTACATCTCGAAGTCCCTATGAAAACTCTTGGTTAATATCAGAGGTTTCATCTTCAAGAATTCAAAGTTTAGTTTCAATGATTGCTTATAGGAATATCAAATAAGGAAGGCTCAATGTGTAAGAGTTATTTATGGAACCCAAAGAAATGAAAGGTGGGAGATATCAATAAAACCGAGGAAACCTCAGTAACATCTCAAACTAGTTTATGGTTTGGTTTTATGTCTTTGAAAAGAAAATTATAATGTTTCAATCCTGTAAATTATTTAGACATTTAGGACTTATATCTGCGCGACATACAATCATGTAAACAACTCAAGGATATTCAAAATGAATATAAGTACAATTGCATAAAAATCTTCAAAAATTCCTTGCACTATACGACATACCATCTGGTTCTTATAAATTTACTTATCTAACCTCTAAACTTCACTTTCATATTTATACCATCCGAGTCTTTCATATTTCATGAAAATACTACTATTTTAGCTCTTAAAAAGTTGAGTACACCTTTAAGGCAACATATGTGTAAAAAACGTTTGGGAGTTAGACATGTGAATACATGAAAATTTTAGGGTATGCATGCACATCCTACTTAAAATATAAAAGCTAAGAGACAGCATAAAGAGACAAACAATCTGCCACCATAAGAAGGCAGAAGAATCATATAGCAGAAAATCATGGTTGTCATTGAACAGTTTAGAGCATTCCACCTAATGCCATCTCCCACCAACTTCTATTATTTTCAATCACCTAAAAAAGGATTTAAGAATGACATTCCTACTAATTCATAGCACAAGCCATCTTAAGGTTTGTAGAACAAAAACATCAGCTATTAGATAAACATATATGTAAGCAATAAGCAAGTGTGCATGCATAAGAATTGTACATAGTTTCCAGATTTTTATCACATAGAAATACATAAAAAGTTCCATAAGTTTATCACATAGAAACACATACAAACTTTCAGATATTTACCGCATAGAAACACATAAAAGTTTCAGATTTTTATCACATGAAACAACATGGAAGTTTCAAATTTTTTATCACATAGAAATGCATGAAAAGTTTTAGATTTTTATCACATAGAAACACATACAAAGTTTTATATTTCTATCACATAGAACCACATGAAAGTTTCAGGTTTTGATAGTTTTAGATTTTTTTTATTATAAATGAAACCGTCAAAACTTCAATTTTCCCACAAGTAAAACCACCAAAATTTCACACTTTTTATCAACGAATTCAAAATTTTAAAACTCAATATACTTGCAGCAACCAAAAGTTGCTTCCCTAACACGAGCCACAATAGTTTCAAGCTGAACAAATGGGCAAACAAGGCATTGAAAAATGGTTTATCACGGTCCAGGTTAGAAACCATCCCACTTATGTCATCTAATATGTGAAGCAAATACTTAGATAGAGCATTAGTTAGCACAATGCTAGACAACCTCAGCAAGATATTCATAATTATATCTATCACATGGTTCCAAAAAACGTTTGTTTCCACCATCACAGAAAAAATAGAATATCAAGCGATTTGTGTCTTATTTCGTATATCTAGTAAACTTTAAACAACCCCATAAAATGCTTTGAACACCTCAGAAGGTGAATCTCCAATAAATGGAATAATATGTTGATGAAAGTGATCATATACACATCACTTGATTCACATTGAAATTACAAGTTCACTGCATCTTTAAGAGAAGATTAAGAGAGGTTAAAAAGAGCATGTGTAAGAGTTTGAACCTGGAGCTTTCCGGGGGCACACAACACAAACTTCTGAAGACAGAGGGGTGAAGAAATTTTGGGGAAAAGTTGATAACCGGGGAAGGAGACCGAAAAAGAGGAGTCCCAAAACCACAGAGAAAATGTCTAACCGATCCAGATAACAACAGCCTGAAATCCCACCCTCAAAGTGGCCGAGGAGGAAGAAGGGACTTACATAATTTCGTCACGTGAAAAGTACGGCCCCACCTATTAAAACATAGGAAAATAAATTTCTTATTATTCGCGACCCGGCCTGACCCTAAACCCGAACCCTGAAAAATTTCCCGCCAGCATAAAAATATTTT
>JXCR01048399.1:35238-56372 GCA_002079205.1 Phalaenopsis hybrid cultivar | reverse complement strand
ATATTAGTAATATACTAATATAGATATTATATATTTATATAATATAAATTACATAATTAATATACTATATTATTTATATATATATTAATATTAGAGATGTCAAACTGGCTCGTCGTTCGCGAACAGCTCGTGTTCGGTTCGCGTTCGACTCGTTCGTTAAGAAACGAACACGAACAGTGATTTCACGAACAATTTCAAACACGAGCTTATTTCAAACAAACTAAAATTTAAACGAACCAAACACGAACACAAGCTCTGTTCGTTCGTGTTCGGTTCGTTTACACCCCTAGGCATGGGTATGTGAGTGCATATAAGTCATAGAGTCATGGGAATAGTGTTTTGGGCCCATTTCAATCTATTTGAAACAAAAATTTGGAAAGAATACCCTGTTTGGGTTGATCCAATTATATAAACTTTGAGAAGATGATATCCTCTGGATTGATTCAAGGATCTTGGGCCCTCTTTTTCAAATCTTTTTGTCACAGTTTTGAGGGTTGCTCTACCCTTTATTATTTCGATTTTTTGGGTGGATCAATTCCTCCTCTCTCATCCCCATTTTTATTTTTTTTCCCTTGCTTCTTGATTCGGTTTTCTGTGCTTATGTATGATACATAAGTGCTCATATATAGCCTTTTGTTATATATGAAACCATCAAGCAATGTCGCAAGTAGGTCGGTTTTATTTTGGGGCTTAGGGCGATGATGACAAAGGCACGCCGGTGGTAGAGCAAAATCATATCTCATCATACAATAGCAGAACTCAATTCTGGGACCTGATAAACTGTAGGATGAAAGTATCATTCACCGACATAAGACTAGCGAGGGACCCGTACCTTCTTAGGTTGTTGGCGGTCCTACGTCCGATGACATAATCGACTTGTGGACAATTATATTTTTTTTTTTAAAATTGATAAGAACATATACAATATTTATAAAAAAATATATTTTCACTACAAAATTAATACAACTTTTCTTTTGTATGCCTGAAATATATGTGCATGCTAAAATTTAAATTTTAAATGAGTTACAGCTCGGTTGTCCACTTGTTGATTATCGATACTGGGCTAAGGAGTACCCTCCTAAATTATGTTTAGTAGGATATTCTTCTAGTGGAGTGGCCTTTATACATCCGAGTGACCGATAGTAGCCTTCGACGTCCCTCGAGTACAAATATATATATTTGAGCCTAGCCCCGACCCGAGTGCTTGCGGTCCCCTCTTTTCGAATTTTTCGTAAGTTTTATCGAAATTTTTGGACAAAGCACTCGTGGTCTTTTCTCCGGGATTTTTCCGAGGTTTTGATAGTTTTATTTGAATTGTTACCCGTCAATTTTCTCGAGTTTTTCATCGTGGATTATTAGTCGATTTTCTCAAATTTTTCTGGGCAATGTTTTTCTTTTGTTTATACAGTGAATAATAGCTAGCTTAAAGGAGCAACAAGTCTCCCAAATATACATGTTTGATTTACATTACAATATTTTATTTCACAGCATGTTATACTGTTCTCCTAACATGTTATACTGTTTACCTAGCATGTTATTCTATTCTCTTCTTTTATACCGCATGTTTTATTGCTTTGATACACACTATGCCTTAGTATAAGAAAACCTAGTGATGACATATGATTAATAACAAACCTGAAGTTGCTATGACGAAGAATTTGGATTGAACACCCTGGGCAACATGACGAGGACATGCGAAGGAGCCACTTCAAGATGGATCTGCGACATCAAAACACATTCACATCACCGATCGCTTTCCTTAGTTTAAACAACCCATAGGATTTCGAGGTGGTTTGCCTAACGCAACCCAAACCCTCACATATCACTTTTAGGCTTTTGCATAACCCTGTCGTGCAATTATAAGTCATAACACTTTAGGATTCCGATGTTACTGTACGATACAATGTAAATCCTCCTATCTTTTTAAGCCATTTGCACGATCTAATATCGTGCGAATGTAAGTCCTAAATTCTAAATAAATTGCAGGATCAAACATTAAATAACATTTTTTCAAAGACATAAAGCCAGACAATAGGATAGTTGAGAAATCATTGGAGTTCTCCCTAGATTCGTGATATCCCATACTCTTTGTTCCTTTGGATTCCTGCAAATAACTGTTCCTATTTTGAGGTACTCCCATTTGATTTTCTCATGTTTAATTTTGGAAACCTAAACTTTGAAATCTTGAAGGCAAAACTACTTATATTAATCGAGAGTTTTCTTAAATGATCCCGGTCATTTGAGATGTAATTAACTATAAGAGCTTGTCTCTATAGGAAACTTGGAACTCAGGTAAAATAAACTATCTTATCCTTATATTAGGTAGGGGAACTTGTTTACCTCATATAAAATATTTCGCAGACCAAACGAATGTCACAAATTCTTTAGTTTAGGTGATTGAGCCTACTACAAGTGATATGTTTATTCTTCAAAATAAGTGTATTACTTGTGGTATCGTGCTTAGTCATTCAAACTATCTAAAATGTGAGACTCGCTTTGTCTCATTCATTTTTTAAATTAAAATATTACTTTCAAAAATTATATTTATATCAAAACTATTTTCATATTTATAAAACTTATCTTCCTTTTTCAAAAATCCTAAAGTTTTAAAAATTTAAAATTAAAATAAAACGGCCGACAGTGGCATGGTTAGGGATTAAAGAATAAGAAAGAAAAATTTTTGTTGGGTTAGTGTTTGGGTTGTGGAAAGGATATTTGGTGGTAGGAAATAAAGTTTTTTGTTTATGACGGTTACTAGAAGACCTTAGAATAGAATAGAGCTAGATTAGCTCTGATACCGAAACTAGTAGGATAAACAACGGAAAACACAAAATCAAACTTTTATTAATGTAGAGGGAGAGTTTCGGCACAACACAACGAAATAACACAAGCATAAACAACGCAAGCCAACACCTCGACGGTGTATCCCAAGGGCGGTGGAGGTCGGCTAGGTCGATCGGGGTGGTGGCAGCAAGGGAAAGATGAAGAACTGTCAGACCAACAATGTTGGAGGGGTTGGACAACAGGTGGTTTGGCTGGAAGGTGACATGGAGGCGGTTGGTGAAGGATCGGTGTGACCGGCGGCTAAGGGGAGGAGAAGGGCACGTGTAGGGGAGATGAAAAGGGAGGATACATCACCATCTAGGAGTAGAATACAACTGGAACTTCACCACCTCCTCGGGATAGCCCTACGAAAGGGAGAAGTAATCCACACAGGAAGTCTTAAAGCAAATACAACTAGCACTAGCCCTGAACTCAGAAAAACAAGCATATAAATAGACATAGCTAGGTGAGAAACAAGAAAGGAAAGACGACGAGAAAGGAGGAGAAAAGGGCCGGCGACAATGCCGCCTTCCCCCAAATGTCGCTCGATCCGGGCGGGAGACGTGAAAGGAAAGCCGCCTAGTACCGTCTGATTCTGCTCGCCTCTTTGGATGGTTGAAGCGGGCTCCCTGAACCGGTCCCTATGCTAGCCGGTTGAACCTGCTGGCGTTGTTTCCTGCGTCCGTGCGGAAAACACCCTCACCCCACGCATGTTCTCCCGCTCATTTGACATTTCATTTGAAAAATAAAAAATTTCCACATTTCCAAAAATTTATACCCTTCTTTTCATACATTTTGAAGAATTGTATCTTGTATTTAGGCTTTTGTCTCACTTTGCTTGTAATTCACACTGAAGGAGAATAGTTGTGGGACCTTGTAAGGTTTTGATGGTGGCATATGGAGTTTTTTTTTTTTAAGAAAATTTTTTTTATGATCAATCTATGACAAGATTACAACACTAATCATTTGAAGAAAATTGCCAGTGTTAAATGTTAAGTCTAAAAGTACCATCAAGGATAGCTAGAAAGCAGTGAAATATGAATCATCTTTTCGAAGAGAAAAACCACAATAGTCCTCATTTGAAGTGTCTTGCTTGAAGTATAGTGAACCTTATTGAGTTATGATATATTTTCTTTCTATTCTTACATCTTTTAGCATAAATATTTTATTCTCTTTGTGTTTTGTACTATAAATAATAACATCAAAGCCAATAGACTGAAAATCTATATGCAGATGCAGATCCAATCACCTCCATTGGGCTAACATCCGTTTAAAGTTGTGTACAAGCTTGATCAAAAGTAGTTGAAATTGTAATTATTAAGTTAGAAGGCTACTTTTGGTTAATAGAATCTTCCGACTATTTTGGTTGCTATGTGATTTTAGCATATCTGCGCGTGTCTCGGAACATCCTGTGAAGTTTGGCTAAAAATTTACAAGAATAATAATATGAGTGAATGCCTTGAAAATTACCTTCTACAAGTATTTTTGATTTTTGTAACTAATAAAAGTTTTGTCGTCTAAGGGGATAGTAACGCCAGTTTCCACTTAGAGCTTATTTATTGATGAATTGCATCCATTTAAAATGATTAATGAAAAAANACCTACTGGCCGAACTCCAAGAAACTTAAGGTCAAAGATTATATTTGTGGAAAAGCTGGCTACAAGAAAGAGCCTAATAGCACAGTTAAGTTCAGAAAAGCAGACATGAGGACTAGTTGTAAGGACATAGTTGATTTCGAAGGCAATTGGACAGTGGCAAAATTTATTGAAAATCACAATCATCCTTTGACCGAAAGTGGTGATAAGCATCTTCTTCATTCCAGCAGAAGGATAAGTGAGCTCAATGCAGATGTGTTGAGATCAATGACAGGTTCAGGGATACGAGCAACACATGCATACAATTTCATTGCCATGTAGGTTTGTGGTGTGGAGAATTTGGAATGCACCAAGAGAGAAGCATTTAATTTCATCCAAAGAGAAAGAAGACAAAGAATTGAACAGGGAGATGTCAATGCTTTAATACAATTATTCATGAAGAGGAAAGCTGGGGATAACATGTTTGCTTGGGATTTCCAAACAGATGAGTCTAGTAGGTTAACAAGCATTTTTTGGAGTGATGGATATGCAGGTTAGATTATGACTATTTTGGGGATGTCATTTTTTTTTATACAAGCTACAGAAAAAATAAATTTAACCTATGTTGCGCTCCATTTGTGGTGGTTAACCACCACTGACATAACGTACTGTTTGGAGTTGGTTTTTTGTCTGATGAGATTACTGGATCATTCATGTGGTTATTCAAATCATCATTCAAATAATGGGAGGCAAACATCTCATAACAATCTTTACTGATTATGATCAAGCAATGACATGAGTCATTGAAGAATGTCTCCCACAAACACATCACAGATTATGTTAATGGCATATCTACAAGAAACTTTCTTCCAAAGTACACTGTGGAGTGCGTGCTAAGAGCGTCTGTGGTCTTTTTTATAAATGCTTGAGCAAGTGTGATTCTGAGGAGGAGTTCGAAGAAATGTGGTCCTTAATGATTGAGTTGAGAGAACTACAAAGCAATGTCTAGTTAGATGAAATATACCGTATAAGGCATAATTGGTCAACAACATTTAATAAGGATATATTCGGTATGAGAATCTTATCAACACAGAGAAGTGAGTCGACCAATAATGTTTGTCATGGTGTTTCAAAGCCAACTATCTCTCTCATAGATTGTTTTATTGGTCTTGAAAATATAATAAAATTGTGGTGTCGGAATGAGAAAGATGAAGATTTCAAATGTGGTCAGTCCATCAGAACGCCCACGGTTAAAATCAATCCAGTGCTAAGGCAAGCTGTCTCATTCTATACAAGGAAGCTTTACTCAATGTTTGAACAAGAGCTATTGAATGACTTATGTGGGCTTACAGCTGAAGTATCAGTGGAGAGTGAGGCTAAATATTACGTATCAAGATTGGATCATGAGGGTACAAGGCATCCCTGGAATGTGTTAGTTAACATACTTACTTGTGAGGTTACATGTAGTTGCAAAAAATTTAAGATGATGGGTCGTTGTGCTCCCATGCACTATTTGTTCTCAGTGTTGCCAAAATAAAGGTGATTCTGGAGAAATATTTCTTATTGCGGTGGTCCATCAATGCTAAAAGATACATGTATAACATATTTTGATGCAGAGATCTAAAAGACTCTGGGTTGAATAATGTATTCAGTTCATGTTCTCAGAAATTTGTATATCAACTCATTAATAGAGCACAAAGAAATGAGTTAGCTGAAGAGTGTTTGTGGGAGACGTTTAAAAAATTATCTGGATGTATTGAGGATGCTCTAGCAGGGAGAACGATCGAAGTAAAGAAAATAAAAAAGAAGAAGAAAGTCACAAATATAGAATGCAATGTGAACGACCCTGCTAAAAAGAGGCCGAAAGGAGTATCTACATCTAGGCTGAAAGGATATTGGAAAAAAAATAAGAAAGCTAAACGTATAATTTTTTTTTAATTTAGTATTTCCTTCATTCCATGTATAATGCATACTCTAAACTTGACCCATTGCATTCAGGAATGGAACAAGAAGCAGTAACTAGTTGTCATGTTATTGACGCATTCGAGCAAAGTTTGACAGATTGTCTTACCTAGGTATGTTGTTAAAATTCAGTATCATTTGACTGCCTTTTATATAAAATAATCCACTCAAATTGAACTTGGTATTACTCCCCTATTGCAGGAATACTATGCACCGGAACTAACTGAAACGTACACTGGACTTTTGATAGATTCCATAAGTGAGAATATAGATTGATTGAAATTGTAAAAGTTGGTATATTGTAACATCTTTAAACTTTGTAAGAAAGAATTAATTGGTGGTTTATAATATATTTTTTTGTTCAAATACTATGTCTTAATCTTGTTCAAACGTGGATAATTTGATTATCATAAATATCAACTGTATAACACACTGAATAACACATACATAACACGTGGAGCTATTCCATATACTAACATTCACCAAGATATGAACATTTTGCCAGTAACCTATACAAATATTCGATATATAGTAACCATGAAGTTATTCCATATACTGTAACCTATGCAAATATACAAAGTAAAAATATATAAATTTACTCAGAAATCCTAAAAAATATGCAAATGTAATATACAAATTCAGCTCTAAATCGTTTCATATCATCCTGTCAATTCATATGTGCACTCCAGTCGACTTCCTCGGTCTGCACTAATGTTTCCATGTACTTGTAGACGAACATGCCACAATCAACACTATTCTTTTGTGAGGGTACATGCTTTGTAATCGATAAAGACCATTTATGGATTTTGGTTGTAAATAAATCAGCGGCATCTCCAGCAAACATATTCACCTGCATAGCTGAAGCAGTATTGTGTTACTCTTTGAATGTTATTGTGTTACTTTTAATTGAGTTGAATATACTTACAACTTTCGTAGCATCAGCCTTATGTATCTGGTTAGGCAGTGAATCGTATATTCTCTATTTTCTCAGCTTGAGATCTAGAACCAACAATATCCAATGCTGATTATGAATGATTGGAAAGAAAATGGATTTTACATTTCTTACGGCTTCGTTGGTGATATGTTTCACGTAGGGTTTGCTACAATATGTCTTATGCATCTGCATAAAATTATTACTTTAAATGTGGAGAGAATATATGACTTAAACTTGTATGAATAAATATAAGTAGTTGAACATACCCCATACATTGGTGAAACATACAGTTAGATCAACATGTTCTTTGAGTTCTGGTCTCCTTAAAGTTCTTTCGCGCAGCATGACACAAATATATCAACATGTTCGTCTGCAAGCCACTTATTTAATAGTATGTCTTCAAGTATAGATTGGTAAATCAAAATATGGCCTTTGTTAATTATAACGTCGCTGCATTGATAAGAAAGAGATTTTCTTTTAATTAAATACAACAAAACTGCATAACATTAAAACAGCGGTGGAAATTTACTTACCGTCCAGTGTAACTGGATAGACACTGGTATATTTCTTCCTGTATTTCAATTAGTATCAATGACCTAACAGGAACTCAATAGTTGAAGTTGGAGGACGTAGCTGCAAAAGAAAACAATCCATGGATAACACAAAATAAGAACATATAAGATTTGCTTCAAAGTACATAGCTATATTTTTTTTCTTACAACTATGACATATTCGTCTGCATTATAACTGTGGCTTTGACTCAAAATTTGCTGATAACCAGCTGGATCTAAGCTTTCTTCGTCTAAATTAAATTCAGTATGTACATTTTCATCTGAAACTTGGACCTCTTGGGAATCAATATTTTTTTAATCAGTATTTACAACAGAAGTCAAAAGACGCGTCTAAAAAAATATTGTTAGAAAAAATAAAGTAGGAATGTATATCATATAGTACAAATTAGAATGATGTACTCACCGAATGGGACAAAGATTCAAGAACACCCTTTATTGCTCATTCTACTTCTTCGGGGTCTTCATGGATTGTCTCATCACCCAAATCTGTGTCTTGCGCTTCTCTTATTTTTTCTTCAGCGTCTTGGGCCTGTCTGGGAACATCTATATGTACAGGATCAGCTGGATGCACAATATCCTTTGAAGGATCAACAACATGCACATAGGTTGTACTTAGCAACAAAAAATTTGTGTCTTGTGCATGTCTTATTATTTCTTCGGGAACATTTGTATTTACACGAGCAATAATATCCACATTATCTCTTTTTCTACGTATTCTCTTGAATTGGTATTGAGATACATGGGGGTCCACTGTCCTCTTCTGCTGATGTTTGCTGCTGGTGGTCTTCTTACTTTGGAGTTGGGTTTGACTTGTATCGGATATTATTTTCTCAACAAACTTGTCAGCCTTAGTTTCAAATAATTTGTGTACCAAACCTGTAAGGGTGGACAATATTTCTACCACAGCATTCATATGTCTACTCATACCAGTCACTATATCTTATATATTTAAGCTTTTTTGTTTCTGAAATTTCAGCATCTCAAATAGTACCCCGAAATCAGGACTCTCCATTGTATGTCCAGGTATTGTGGTTATATCACTAGAAACAATTGTACCCTTGGCATACGATCTGGATGAAGATGGTTCTGCAGTAGCTTCGTGTTGTGAAAGTTGTCTTGCAGGACTCGGTGGTCCCTATTCTGGATTTTCGAGCAGTTGTACTTCATCTTCGCTCAAATTTAGGAATCTGTCATTAACCTACAATAAATATGTATTCGTAAAAATCGTTGTAAGCATTCTTAAAAAGCTATTAAATAGAGACGACAATAAGCTATAATAAAAATTAAATGATTTAGATGACCAAGTCTCTTAAAAGCTTCATGAATCTTCTCAGCACTCAACCCATGATTGGTTGGCCACCTCAGAATGTGAGGTCTAGCGTCAGGTGTAGCAGGTTTTAACAAAGAGGTGTGCTCGTAAAACCAAAGCTGAGGATGTTTTACACCATCAACATGTATGCAAAAGTTAATACAACAAAACAAAAATTCAGAAGAATAATGTTTTAATGTAAACAACAAATACTTACTGTTAAAAGAAATACAAATCCTTGAATATAGCTAATCGACTTATTCTGCCTTAATTTTAAGGAGGCAAATCTCACTTGATTGATGATCATATCACATATGATAGCAGGCCAATTAAAGGACAGAAAAGTTTTTAGATTTACAGCAAAAGAAGTTAGCTATGCAGGCACATGAAATTGCTTGAAGAAAAAAATAAATTAGTTATTATGAATTTCATACAACTGCTCAAAAGGAGGGATGGAAGCTCATTCTGCAAAAAAGTTTGTCATTTGGTTCTTTATTTGTCAGGCATCCACATTTTATAGGGGTCCTTTCTTCCATGAAACAGACTCTCCTCTGTTTGGCATCCCTATCAATAAAGTCGCGTGGTCAGCATGTAACTTAACCTCCTTTCCACCCATTTTGAAGACCCCCCTCTCATTATCCCAACATCTCAGAATATGTAAAGTCATGATATTTTCCTAGGGATATGGGGGCATGTCAAAGAAATTGAACACCCTAATTTCCTTTAAATTATTAGTAGTCACCTCTGAAAGCAGATCTCGAATTGCATCCAAGACACCTCTCACTGCAGATGGACGACATCTACAGTTGAAAGTTCTTGCACTCATGATCCTGCAAATTAAAGAAACAATAACACATTATTAGAATCATATGGAGATGCACTATTTATTACTGATGTGTTATTCATGTGATATGAAGCTCATCATAAGGTGTTACTCTTGTTTACACATCAGTGACACCTCAATAAAACCTCCATCACATAATAATAACAATTCAATATAAGTTACTCCGGTGTTATTTGTGTTATCACATGAATAATACATCAGTAATATATCAATAATACAAGAATAACACATCAATTTTACATCAGTAACACATAAATAACACATCTAATACACTTAATTAACAATAACAAGAATAACACAGGAAATTGATGTGTTATTCTAAATTAACAATCACCCTAAATAGAAGCACAAAAATAATACATAAATAAGACGGGAATAATACATTAGTAACACACTAGAATAACACAGTAATAACCCTACACATAAGCATGAATAATACAGAAGCATAACTAATTACACACCAGTAACACAGGAATAACACATGAAACACATTTAATTAACAATCACCATAAACAGAAACATATCACATCAATAATACATGAAAAACACGTAAATAACACATGAATAACACATCAGTAACACAAGAATAGCCCAAGAATAATACATTAATAATACACGAATAATACAATAATAACACATCAAAACTATGTCATGGAGATATCTGTGAGTCCATCGAATTTGATTTTATGCAATCATTGAGGTAGGGTTATTTATGTGCTAATGATTCAAAGTCATGGTGCGTTACTTGTGTGGTATTGATGTGCTATTGTTGTATTTTTGATGTGTTACTGGTATGTTACTTGTGTGTTATGCTATTGATGTTGTATTGTTGTGTTACTGATGTGTTACTTGTATTTCATTACTCTGGTTTAGGTGCATACCGTGATTTTAACGAACGACTGAACGTCATGGTCACATTCGCTTGTGTGCCGGAGAATGCCTAGGGTTTCGCCAATAATGGAGGATGTGCTTCGCCAAGGAAGACGATACAGAGACTAAACCCTAAACTCGTAATAGTGCGGAGAAAATGAAAAAGTGCGGAGAAAATGAAAAAGGCATTTTAGGCGGGTTCGGATTTAGGGTCGGGCCGGGTCGGGTTGGGTCGCGAATACAAATTAAAATTATACTTCTATTATTTTTATTTGCTTTAATAAGTGGGGTCGGGCTTTACACATGGCGGCATTTGAATAGATACGCACGTAGCTTAACATGCGAAGTACTGAGACAATATTTTTACGTAAGAATGAGGATTGTGAGGGGTTATTAAAAAGGATTTTTTTTTACTTATTTCATTATTATTTTATTTAAATTCTTCAATTTGTGTGTGATTCGCTCGTGCGCGGAATCGTATTAATGTGAGTGTCCTCTCTTGGTAAAATCGATGTCTTGGACGCGCTTGCACGGTCCTTTTCATCATCCGGACATATTCACCAAAAATCGGGCTATTTTACTTTGAATTGTGTGCGTCGCGATAGATGAAGTCATTTGGTCCGGTTGGAGTCATTTAACGAGCAAAATGTTGACCAGGCCTTGCTTAAACAACAACCAAAGTCAAGCAAACCACTCACGGCAGCGAGTCGCTCGACACGCGTTGAAGGGTCTCAAATTTGTGTTACGAGGTCTTCATTTTATTTAAATTCAAGTGTTGGTTCAGATTTGTGGATTGTGAGTGAGTTGTGGTGTTTATGTGTATTGTTCATGTGGGTGTATGTATATGTTATGTGAATTATAGTGTGTCCTGGAATGAAAGCTCTTGAGTCTAAAGGGCTTTCCTAGGGCACTCTCAATCACTAAAGAAACTCAACCCGAGTTTCGATATGTTTGTTTCAATTGACTCAACTAAACGATGAGGATTTGAATCCACCCATATGAGACTACAATGAGTGAAGAAATTGCTCAAATTTTTAAATAGTATGTGTCCCAGTACTAGTCTTCTGGGAGAGCCAAGTAAAAAATCTTAAGTTTAGATCCTAGACTAAGGAGAGGAAAGGAAAGACCTCATAAAAATGAAGTCAATAATCCTTTTCAACTATCAGTTGGAGTCTTTGTTTGGAATTAATGGTTATTGTTGTTGTTGTTCCTTCTCTATTCTTCGGTGATAATGTGGATTTCAACTATACGATTTTACTAAGTTTTTGGTTTTTACTAGNCAATTGACTCAACTAAACGATGAGGATTTGAATCCACCCATATGAGACTACAATGAGTGAAGAAATTGCTCAAATTTTTAAATAGTATGTGTCCCAGTACTAGTCTTCTGGGAGAGCCAAGTAAAAAATCTTAAGTTTAGATCCTAGACTAAGGAGAGGAAAGGAAAGACCTCATAAAAATGAAGTCAATAATCCTTTTCAACTATCAGTTGGAGTCTTTGTTTGGAATTAATGGTTATTGTTGTTGTTGTTCCTTCTCTATTCTTCGGTGATAATGTGGATTTCAACTATACGATTTTACTAAGTTTTTGGTTTTTACTAGTTTTTTCTCTTACTTGTTTCTGCTTTAATTTGGGGACTTTGATAACAACTTTATTAGCTTACTTGACTACATATTTGGAGACCTAAAATAAATGTGGATACTATCATTCATGTTGTTCAGAACATTTGGGCCTCCTTGTGTTTTCTCGAGACAACTTCGTTTAGAAACTTTTCTTTCCATGTCTTCAAATAGCTTCATTTGGAGCGGTTGTTCTGGTTTTTTATGTTAGATGGCTTTTTTTAGGATTTATTTTTTTATTTTCTCTTAATTGAGTTGTATTAGATATTTTGTATCTTTATTTTATTTTAATAAATGTTGGTTGTTGTCCTCAACTTCTCAAAAAATAAAATAATAATAATAACTATCTACTTTACCTTCGAAAAGATTAAAAAATGATTTAGGATGTGATGTTTAGTATTTGAGTTTTATTCATTAAACACAAAAGTTTAGGAGTGGGATATTTAAATATGTTAATGGCTCTTAAGTGATCTGATTTTACATAATTAAAAAATTATGATTATTAGCCAGGCAAAGTTTCGCATGAATTTGTTCATCGCAAGAGAGAATATTTTACCATGCAATAATTTTAGTTATATTATTTAAATACAAATTTACGTGTAATTTTTTTAATACTTTAAATAAAATATAGTTTTGTCATCCCAAATGGATCCGTGGCGCAATGGTAGCGCGTCTGACTCCAGATCAGAAGGTTGCGTGTTCGATTCACGTCGGGTTCAGTTTTTTTGTTATGATTATTCCGGCCGTAACTGACGTTCTCCGACAAATATTTTCTCATTTTTCTGTTCTTCCCATCAAAATAATCAACTTTTAAACGAAGAATTTAAGATTTCATAAAAATAATTTATTTATAAAATAATATTTGATTATAATTCTCTACATTATCTTTTAAGGAAAAATTTAGATTAATTAAATTTAATTTCATATAAATAAAATAAACTTTTGAGTGATCATTTATAAATTATATTTTATGAAAATTAGCAATTTTATAACTATTTTACCCTAATTAGTTTTAATGCTTTACAAATTATGTTTTAATGAGAAATATTAATTTGAACAAAAATATATATAAATTAATCAATTAATCCATATATTTCAACAAAGAAAATATTGAAAAATATTATTTTTTTTTTACTGTTCTATTATTAAATATTGAATGTTTAAGTATGATTTATCATATATATTTATTAATTCAGACTATCATTTTATAAAAAGTTTATTTGAGTATGCTAATAGAGACCAGATTATTGTTTTTAACCCATTAGAAAATTGGCTTTATAATAAAAATCGAACATTATAAATTGTAGGCTTTTCTATTATTATATATCATAACGTGAATCCTGAGATGGTTAGCATGAAAAATGGAGTGTTTTTTTTTTAGCAAGAAACATTTGGATTCCAATTAAAACTCACTCATAACTTAAATTTTAGCAAACTTATAGTCAAACAGACTGGCTCAACGAGACGGACCAAATGCTACCAAAATTGATCAAGTCTGACTCAAATCAAGCTCGGGCCAAGCCTTCAAACCACTTTTGAAAACTTTCAACATACAATTGAAAAGTTAAATTGATTTAAAATCTGACAAACTTGTAGTTAAATCGAGCTCCTCGACTAGGGGTGTAAATGAGTCCTCACGCCCGCATTGGCTTGAGCTTGATTAATTTTCTCAAGTTCGAGCCGGCTCGCCAGCAGACTTTTTAATATAAAGAGAGAGAATGATGTTAATTTAAGCTGGCTTTTTAATAAGATAATAAATATGATAAATAATTAATAGATTAATAATAATAAATCACTTAATATAGAATATAAAATATTATTTTCTTAATATTTTTAATACCTTAAAGATAAAGTATTGAAACTTTATATGTTTTTAGCATATTTTATATTAATATTTTTTTAAAGAGTCGGCTCACGAGCTAACGACTTTAGTCGGGGTTGGCTTGAGCTTGACTTGTTAGCTCATCGAGCTCATTTCACGAGCCACTTATCAAACGAATTGGCTTGACTCACTTACACTTCTAGCCCAAGATCACTCAATTCTAATATCATTAAGGCATTAAAATGTCAATCACACTTCGTATAATCGAAGGGATCTCTTTGAACTATCCAGTAGTGTTCCGGATTCTTCTTCTTCTTTTGTGGGGAGGTCTCTCATAGATTATATAAATAGTCACACCTCCTTCATGAAAAAGGACAGAGGACTAAAGCTTGAGTAAGAGGAAGACCATAAATTGGAGAAGAATGAGCTGAAATCAAATATTATGTATCGACGATCCAACGAACTCTTCCTGTTTTTGCAGCCATTAACCATTGTATGATGGCCACCATCAACAACCATTGGCCACTGCATTCATTATGCGACGAAGCTCCTTGCAAAATCAAAGTGTAGCATATGTTGCGGAATTGCACTGAGTTAAGTTACCCTTAAACCATAATATTCATTAGGCATAAAATTTGATTATGAACTTTTTTAAGTTATTAATTACTAAAGAATAAATAGCCCAAAATTAAGGAAGCTTAACACTCTCATTGCATCTAAATTGAACATTCAGCTTTAATTAGATGAATATCACACCAACTTAACACACATCATATGATATTCAAGACACACTCATGAGATCATATAACTAGGGTGTAATTGGGAGTGCATTTTTAAACTCACTTGATTGAGCGATCTAGTAGTTCTGCCGTGTCTATTGTCAATAACTATATGTACCATATTAGAAATATTTTAGCTTATAAAAGTGCTTTATTATGTAATATTTCAGCTTATAAAATATTTGGGTTTATTTTAAGTGAATCGACAAGAGCCAAATAAAAATTAAAAAAAAAAAAAAAATTCTCATAAGTGTGTAAAATAGACAGGTTGTATTCATTCCTTACTTTACCACAAGTATAAATTATATATTCTTTTGTTATAAATAGCATGAATAATTGCTTTCAATCACCGTTATATTTCTTTTTTTAAAGTAATATAATTGACCAAGATTGTTCTTAGGCTCTCGGGGAATGTTTAGTTGAACGAAAATAAAATGTAATGAAGTATATATACTTTTTTTTACTTATTTTATTATATTTCAAATAACTAAATTGAAATATTACAACAATAATTTCATGTAGTTTGATAAAAGTGCAAGATACAAACTATTAAGAAGAAGTTGCTTGAGTTACATCAAATCATTATAGCATATATTTTCTTAAAATGAAACACATTTGAAATGTTTACAGCTCATTATTCACCATATAGCAAGAAAGAATGCAGATTTTCCCAAAATCAGTGCCTTATTTCAACAAAATCCAACATTTTGCAAGCTTTCAATACAGAAACGAAATAGAGAACAAAAAGAATCATGTTTCAGTACATTAATCCATAATTTTAAAATCATATAAACAACTACACTAGATGATCATCACAAAAGTNGGGATCTCTTTGAACTATCCAGTAGTGTTCCGGATTCTTCTTCTTCTTTTGTGGGGAGGTCTCTCATAGATTCTATAAATAGAGTCACACCTCCTTCATGAAAGAGGACAGAGGACTAAAGCTTGAGTAAGAGGAAGACCATAAATTGGAGAAGAATGAGCTGAAATCAAATATTATGTATCGACGATCCAACGAACTCTTCTTGTTTTTGCAGCCATTAACCATTGTATGATGGCCACCATCGACAACCATTGGCCACTGCATTCATTATGCGACGAAGCTCCTTGCAAAATCAAAGTGTAGCATATGTTGCGGACAACTATACACCCCACAACAACTGCTTACAAACTTTGTACTTAGAATATTGTCACTTTCTCTGAACTTCTGAAGCTCTCTCTCATCGCAACTCACCACCACGATCTATATGGTCGACCTACGTGGTCCACACCTTGTGCAGCTCACAACTCCGACCTTTGTGGCCTACAAACATTATTGCAGTGCACCACATCTTATGTGATCAGCTATGACTTACATGGCTCACAGCTCAAGCAACTTCCGACTCTAACATTTGCAGCCTACGGACTCCATCACAACTCATCACTACGACTTATGTGATCAACTACCACTTATGAGGCTCACAGCTCATGCAACTCCCAACTTTGGGCTCTATGACCCACAAATATGATCACAACGCATGCAACTTCCAACTCTGGCCTCTGCAACCCATAAAAACTATCACAACTCGAGCAGCTCCCAACTCCGATCTCTTCAGTCTGCGGACGTTATCTTAGCTCACACAGCTCCTAAATCTAGCCTTCATGATTTACAAGCATTATTGCAACTCCCTGCCACGAACTATGTAACCAACATAGCTTATGTGGTTCAATGCTCACGCAACTCCCAACTCTCTCTATGGCCTAAAAATGTTATCACAGCTCATGTAGCATTTGACTAGACCTCTACGACCCAAAGACATTATCACAAATTGTACAAATCCCAACCTCAGCCCCTACATCCTACATGACTCACAACTCACGTAGGTCCTAACTCTGTCCATTACAGACTACAAACGTTCTCACGGCTTCTGCAGCTTTCTGCTATGACTTATGTGGCTAACCTACATTCCTGAAGCAACTATCTACAGCCCACATAGCTAATTACTAACTTGACTTGCAACTACGGTCTCTATGATAAGCTGGCGCTAATGCCACTACCTACAACGTTCATGGCGAGCTACTATCTTCATAGCTATTGACCATGACTTTTGTGGTTTGTTATAGCTATTATTGTTGAGCTGAAATTGTATATTAATATTGTAATTTCATCTTCCCTAATTCCAGATAAGAGTGGACCCTACTCAAAATAACATTGCAGATTATTTCAACTGGGCTAGACTTTATGATTTTTTTCCCCTTTTCATTGCTTTCTAAGTAAAAATTGAGGTGTCTCCTCATACTTAATTCTCTTTTATCTAGGTGTGTAATGAATTCCCATACAACGCTAAGATGTTAAATAATCACACTAACGTCGTTATCCTTCCAGCACGTATCAATATATCTTCTCATTATATTAATAAATTTCAATATTTTTTTCTAAATCATTGATGACGATCTTAAGCTCACATGAAAAGTTTTAAAGAAATTTTTAACGATGTTAATTTATGCCCTCGATTGACTCTATCATTGAATAGTATCATATGGTGAATTGCATTATTTTGTTTTCACTCGCACATCATTTATGCAAGGCCTTGACTCTCAACCACTAGCTCAAGATGGCTCGCCTGAATTGCATTGAGTTAAGTTACCCTTAAACCATAATATTCATTAGGCATAAAATTTGATTATGAACTTTTTTAAGTTATTAATTACTAAAGAATAAATAGCCCAAAATTAAGGAAGCTTAACACTCTCATTGCATCTAAATTGAACATTCAGCTTTAATTAGATGAATATCACACCAACTTAACACACATCATATGATATGAAAGACACACCCATGGGATCATATAACTAGGGTGTAATTAGGAGTGCATTTTTAAACTCACTTGATTGAGCGATCTAGTAGTTCTGCCGTGTCTATTGTCAATAACTATATGTACCATATTAGAAATATTTTATCTTATAAAAGTGCTTTATTATGTAATATAACGATGTTTATTCCCAATCCATAAAAGTGCTTTATTATCAAATAAAAAAATTTTAAAAAAAAAAAAAAAATCTCATAAGTGTGTAAAATAGACAGGTTGTATTCATTCCTTAATTTACCACAAGTATAAATTATATATTCTTTTGTTATAAATAGCATTTTTAATCACCGTTATATTTCTTTTTTAAAAGTAATATAATTGACCAAGATTGTTCTTAGGCTCTCGGGGAATGTTTAGTTGAACGAAGATAAAATGTAATGAAGTATATATACTTTTTTTTACTTATTTTATTATATTTCAAATAACTAAATTGAAATATTACAACAATAATTTCATGTAGTTTGATAAAAGTGCAAGATACAAACTATTAAGAAGAAGTTGCTTGAGTTACATCAAATCATTATAGCATATATTGAGTTCTTAAAATGAAACACATTTGAAGTCAGTACTCCAACTTCAAAAGATTTACAGCTCATTATTCACCATATAGCAAGAAAGAATGCAGATTTTCCCAAAATCAGTGCCTTATTTCAACAAAATCCAACATTTTGCAAGCTTTCAATACAGAAACGAAATAGAGAACAAAAAGAATCATGTTTCAGTAAATTAATCCATAATTTTAAAATCATATAAACAACTACACTAGATGATCATCACAGAAGAAAAGATTTTCCATTCCAAAGCACAAAAAACTTGGATATCAAAAGAAAGGGGACTATGAACTCCTATTAAATCCTGGCAATAAAACTCTGATCACCCTGCAATCAAAAAATAAGTTTGTTTTTGCGTAACCATATCCATGTTACGAAAAAATTCCTGTAGNTTTATGTGAATACCGTGATTTTAACGAACGACTGGACGCCATGGTCACCTTCGCTTGCGTGCCGGAGAATGCATAGGGTTTCGCCAATAATGGAGGATGCGCTTCGCCGAGGAAGACGATACGGAGACTAAACCCTAAACTCGTAATAGTGCGGAGAAAATGAAAAGGCATTTTAGGCGAGTTCAGGTTTAGGGTCGGGTCGGGTCGCGAATACAAATTAAAATTATGCTTCTATTATTTGTATTTGTTTTAATAGGTGGGGCCAGACTTTACACATAGCGGCATTTGATTGGATACGCACATAGCTTAACAAGCGTAGTACTGCGGCAATATTTTTACGTAGAATGACAATTGTGAGGGCTTATTAAAAAGGATTTTTTTTACTTATTTCATTATTATTTTATTTAAATTCTTCAATTTGTGAGTGATTCGCTCATGAGTGGAATCGTATCAATGTGGGGTCCTCTCTAGGTAAAATCGATGTCTCGGACGCACATGCACGGTCCTTTTCATCATCCGAACACATTCACCGACAATCGGGCTATTTTGCTTTGAATTGTGTGCGGCACGATAGACAAAGTAATTTGGTCCTGTTGGAGTCATTTAACTAGCAAAATGCTGACCAGACTTTGCTTAAACAACAACCAAAGTTAAGCAAACCGCGCACGGCAACGAGTTGCTTGACACGCGTCGAAGGGTCTCAAATTTGTGTTACGAGGTCTTCATTTTATTTAAATTCAAGTATTGGTGTGAGTGAGTTGTGGTGTTTATGTGTATTGTTCATGTGGGTGTATGTATATGTTATGTGAATTATGGTGTGTCATGGAATGAAAGCTCTTGAGTCAAAAGGGCTTTCCTAGGGCACTCTCAATCACTAAAGAAACTCGACCCGAGTTTTGATATGTTAGTTTCAATTGACTCAACTAAACGATGAGGATTTGAATCCACCCATATGAGACTACAATGAGTGAAGAAATTGCTCACATTTTTAAATAGTATGAATCCCAATACTAGTCTTCTAGGGGAGTCAAATAAAAAATCCTATGTTTAGATCCTAGACTCTAAGGAGAGGAAAGGGAATACCTCATAAAAATGAAGTCAACAATCCTTTTCAACTATTAGTTGGAGTCTTTGTTTGGAATTAATGGTTATTGTTGTTGTTGTTCCTTCTCTATTCTTCGGTGATAATGTGGATTTCAACTTTACGATTTTACTAGGTTTTTGTTTTTACTAGTTTTTCTCTTACTTGTTTCTGCTTTAATTCGGGGACTTTGATAATAACTTTATTAACTATTCTTGACTACATATTTGGAGACTTAAAATAAATGTGGATGTTATCATTCATGTTGTTTAGAACATTTGGGCCTCCTTGTGTTTTTTCGAGACAACTTAGTTTAGAGACTTTTTTTTTTTAAGTCTTCAAATAACGTCATTTGGAGCGGTAGTTCTGGTTTTTATGTTAGATGACTTTTTTTAGGATTTTTTTGTTATTTTCTCTGAATTCAGTTGTATTAGATATTTTGTATCTTTATTTTATTTTAATAAATGTTAGTCGTTGTACGCAATTTCTCCAAAAAAAAAAAAACCTATCTACTTTACCTTCCAAAAAATTAAAAAAATGATTTATTTTGATGTGATGTTTAGGATTTGAGTTTTATTCATTAAACACAAAAGTTTAGAAGTGGGATATTTAAATGTGTAATAATTGTGAGGTATTAATGTTAATGGCTCTTAAGGGACCTGATTTTACATAATTAAAAAATTATGATTATTAGCTAGGCAAAGTTTCACATGAATTTGTTTGTCGCAGAGAGAATATTTTACTATGCAATAATTTTACTTATATTACATAAATACGAATTTATGTGTTTTTTTTTTAATACTTTATCTAAAATATTATTTTTTCATCCCAATTGGATCCGTGGCGCAATGGTAGCGCGTCTGACTCCAGATCAGAAGGTTGCGTGTTCGATTCACGTCGGGTTCAATTTTTTTTTCATCATTTTATATGTCAAAGAGACAAATTAATGATTGATAGGTTTTCATTTTTGTCTGTTCTTCCCATCAAAATAAATAGATTTTAAACGAAGAATTTAAGATTTCATAAAAATAATTTATATAGAAAATAATATTTTAATATAATTCTCTACATTATCTTTTAAGGAAAAATTTAGATTAATTAAATTTAATTTCATATAAATAAAATAAAATTTTGAGTGATTATTTATAATT
>JXCR01048399.1:22705-34032 GCA_002079205.1 Phalaenopsis hybrid cultivar | reverse complement strand
TTTTTTTTTTTTTTTTTTTTTTGTGGGGAGGTCTCTCATAGACTCTATAAATAGAGTCACACCTTCTTCATGAAAGAGGACAGAGAACTGAAGCTTGAGTATGAGAAAGACCAGAAATTGGAGAAGAATGAGCTGAAATCAAATATTCTATATCGACGATCCAACGAACTCTTCCTGCTTTTGCAGTCATTAACCATTATACGTTGACCACCATCGACAACTATTGGCCACTGCATTCACTATGCGACGAAGCTCCTTGCAAAATCAAAGTGTAGCATTTGTTGTGGAACAACGATACACCATACAACAACTGCTTACAATCTTTGTACTTAGAATATTGTCACTTTCTCTGAACTTCTGAAGCTCTCTCTCCTCGCAGCTCACCACCACGATCTATGTGGTCGACCTACGTGGTCCACAGCTCGTGCAGCTCATAACTCCGACCTTTGTGGCCTACAAACGTTATTGCAGCACACCACATCTTATGTGATCAACTATGACTTACATGGCTCACAGCTCAAGCAACTTCCGACTAACATTTGCGGCCTACGGACGTCATCACTACGACCTATGTGATCAACTACCACTTATGAGGCTCACAGCTCATGTAACTCCCAAATATGGGCTCTATGACCCACAAATATGATCATAGCGCATGCAACTTTCAACTCTGGCCTTTGCAACTCATAAAAACTATCACAACTCGAGTAGCTCCCAACTCCGATCTCTTCAGTCTGCGGACGTTATCTTAGCTCACACAGCTCCTAAATCTAGCCTCCATGATTTACAAGCATTATTGCAACTCCCTGCCACGAACTATGAAACCAACATAGCTTATGTGGTTCAATGCTCATGCAACTTCCAACTCTCTCTATGGCCTACAAATGTTATCACAGCTCATGTAGCATTTAACTCGACCTCTACGACCCAAAAACATTATCACAGATTGTACAAATCCCAACCTCAGCCCCCACATTCCACATGGCTCACGGCTCACGTAAGTTTTAACTTTGTCCATTACATACTACAAAAGTTCTCACGGGCTTCTGCAGCTTTCTGCTATGGCTTATGTGGCTAACATATATTCCTGAAGCAACCATCTATGACCCACATAGCTAACTACTACCCTGACTTGCAACTACGGTCTCTATGATAAGCTGGTGCTAATGCCACTACCTACAACATTCATGGCGAGCTACTATCTTCATAGCTATTGACCATGACTTTTACAGTTTGTTAGAGCTATTATTGTTGAGCTGAATTTGTATATTAATATTGTAACTTCATCTTCCCTAATTCCAAAGAAGAGTAGACCCTATTCAAAATAATATTGCAAATTATTTCAATTGGGCTAGACTTTATGGTTTTTTTCCTCTTTTCATTGCTTTCTAAGTAAAAAATTGAGGTGTCTCCTCATACTTAATTTTCTTTTATCTAGATGTGTAATGAATTCTCATACAACACTAAGATGTTAAATAATCACACTAACGTCATTATCCTTTCAGCACGTATCAATATACCTTCTCATTATATTGATAAATTTCAATAATTTTTTTCTAAATCATTGATGACGATCTTAAGCTCACATGAAAAATTTTAAAGAAATTTTTAACGATGTTAATTTATGCCCTCGATTGACTCTATCATTGAATAGTATCACATGGTGAATTGCATTATTTTGTTTTCACTCACACATTATTTATGCAAGGCCTTGACCCACAATCCCTTGGTTGAAAGAAAAAACTCTCAACCACTAGCTCAAGATGGCTCGCATGAATTGCATTGAGTTGATTTACCCTTAAACCATAATATTCATTAGGCATAAAATTTGATTATGAACTTTTTTAGGTTATTAATGACTAAAGAATAAATAGCCCAAAATTAAGGAAGTTCAACACTCTCATTGCATCTAAATTGAACATTCAGCTTTAATTAGATGAATATTACACCAACTTAACACACATCATATGATATGAAAGACACCCATTGAATCATATAACTAGGGTGTAATTAGGAGTGCATTTTTAAACTCGATTGAGCGATCTAGTAGTTATGCCGTGTCTATTGTCAATAACTATGTACCATATTAGAAATATTTTATCTTATAAAAGTGCTTCATTATGTAATATAACGATGTTTACTCCCAATCCATAAAAGCTTTACACATTTGGGTTTATTTTAAGTGAATCGACTAGAGCCAAATAAAAAAAAAAAAGTCATGTCTCATAAGTGTGTGAAATAGACAGGTTGTATTCATTCCTTAATTTACCACAAGTATATTCTTTTGTTATAAATAGCATGAATAATTGCTTTTAATCATCGTTATTTTTCTTTGTTTAAAGTGATATAATTGACCAAGATTGTTCTTAGGCTCTCGGGGAATGTATAGTTGAACGAAAATAAAATGTAATGAAGTATATATACTTTTTTTACTTATTTTATTATATTTCAAATAACTAAATTGAAATATTACAACAATAATTTCATGTAGTTTGATAAAAGTGCAAGATACAAACTATTAAGAAGAAGTTGCTTGAGTTACATCAAATCATTATAGCATGTATTGAGTTCTTATAAAATGAAACACATTTGAAGTCAGTACTCCAACTTCAAAAGATTTACAGCTTACTATTCACCATATAGCAAGAAAGAATGCAGATTTTCCCAAAATCAGTGCCTTATTTCAACAAAATCCAACATTTTGCAAGCTTTCAATACAGAAACGAAATAGAGAACAAAAAGAATCATGTTTCAGTACATTAATCCATAATTTTAAAATCATATAAACAACTACACTAAATGATCATCACAAAAGTAAAGATTTTCCATCCCAAAGCACAAAAAACTTGGATATCAAAAGAAAGGGGACTATGAACTCCTATTAAATCCTGACAATAAAACTCTGATCACCCTGCAATCAAAAAATAAGTTTTTTTTGGGTAACCATATCCATGTTACGAAAAAATTCCTGTAATGTGAATGCTTCCAGATGAATTATGACTAGTGGTTTAATCATCATCATAATTAGCTTTATCCTATACCTCCATCATTCATGTCAAATGTCATTGCTGTTGCATGAAATGTTATTTCCATTTTACGTATGTTTTCCTACAAAAACTGTTAAATATGCTTCTGACATAACATATTTAGCACGTCATGCATCAGTAAGTAGAAATGAATGAAAATTACAGCTCTATAAATCCAATCTCAAGTATTTCCAAACTGGCTCAATATGTACAGCCATAAGCAGATAAAATGGACCTACAGGAGCAGAAATCTACCTATATGGGCATCCTTTCAGATCCAAACCTGTTAAACGATTCAGCCCAAAACCACAACAATAGAAGTAGCCCAACCTCATCAACTCAGACATAGGCTGATCGAGTAGGAATGGCCAAGTATGAGTGGTCATATGGAAGAACGACCAAATGCGAATATAGTACTGCTTAATACCAAAGACAAGGATTGCAATATGGAAGAATGGGAACTAATGATCTGAGAACCATTTGCCACATAACCAGTTGACTTTGAGGAGGAAATCTCCAAGAAAGATCTCGACTTAAATAATGATATGATTGAAGAGACAGCTAGATGTCCCTAAAAGTCTGAGCATGATGATAGCTAATGCTCATTTATTATAGAGGAAACACCTTTATAAAAGGGGTAAGATTAAAAGTAAATGGTTTTCGATCTCCATCTGGTAGAATTTTGCTTATCTCCACAATAACACAGCTCTCTTTCTCTCTCGTTTCTCGCGCTCTATTCCTTAGTATGATTCATGGATAAAATGAGATTCAACACAATATGATGACTAACATAGCTTTGATCTACCCCTTTATTTTCCTAATATTCAAAGCTTCTTTTTAATTTGTATGGAAATAATACTTTAACTTAGGGGGCAGAAAACTGTACAAACAAATAGAGCTGAAGCGCATAGATGAGCAAATAACAATCACAACAATCAGATATAATTTTAGTAACATTGCAAGATGAGAGTTTTAATTAAAGTTTGCTAGCTACCAATCTAAAGTAAAGAATTGCATGCTAGGAATATAAGATATATGAGCAAGGAAGTCTTTTTGGCTCAAATTGGATTTGCCATGCCTCACGAATGAACAAGCAATTTTACAAAAAAGAAAAATATATAAGAAAATAAAAAAATATATATCAAGTTGACTTAGGGTCCGTTTGAGGTGGTTGTAGCTTTCTGTAAAAATGATAGTAAAACTATGGTGGAAAAAATGATTTCTTATAAAGTTGTTGTGCGAATTATACATATTTATCTTTTTCAAAGAAGTTCGACAACAACTTTCCCACAATCACCACACTCTAACAGATCTGATTGCGAAAGACAACTTCCACCACAAAAAATTCTAGAAAACAGCAAGCACTTCTACAAACAGAATTGCTTTGTAGAACTGTGGTGGCGTTCTGAAACACAAGAAAATAGAAAGTTCCCAAATAGACCCTTATTTATGCTAGGAATATCAAGTTACTCCCAAAAACAATAAACCTCCTTCTGCATCGTTTACAGCATCCCACCAAACTAAAGAATTTCATAGCNGTGAATGCTTCCAGATGAATTATGACTAGTGGTTTAATCATCATCATAATTAGCTTTATCCTATCTATTTGGGTCAACATAATGAGTTATCCTCCTCCATCATTCATGTCAAATGTCATTACTGTTGCATGAAATGTTATTTCTATTTTACGTATGTTTTCCTACAAAAACTGTTAAATATGCTTCTGACATAACATATTTAGCACGTCATGCATCAGTAAGAAGAAATGAATGAAAAATACAGCTTTATAAATCCAATCTCAAGTATTTCTAAACTGGCTCAATATGTACAGCCAAAAGCAGATAAAATGGACCTACAGGAGCAGAAATCTACCTATATGGGCATCCTTTCAGATCCAAACCTGTTAAAGGATTCAGCCCAAAGCCACAACAATAGAAGTAGCCCAACCTCATCAACTCAGACATAGGCTGATCGAGTAGGAATGGCCAAGTATGAGTGGTCAAATGGACGAACGACCAAATGCGAATATAGTACCGCTTAATACCAAAGACAAGGATTCCAATATAGAAGAATGGGAGCTAATGATCTGAGAACCATTTGCCACATAACCAGTTAGCTTTGAGGAGGAAATCTCCAAGAAAGATCTCGGCTTAAATAATGATATGATTGAAGAGACAGCTAGATGTCCCTAAAAGTCTGAGCATAATCATAGCTAATGCTCATTTATTATAGAGGAAACTCCTTCATAAAAGGGGTAAGATTAAAAGTAAATGGTTTTCGATCTCCATCTGGTAGAATTTTGCTTATCTCCACAATAACGCAGCTCTTTTTCTCTCTCGTTTCTCGTGCTCTATTCCTTGGGTATGATTCATGGATAAAATGAGATTCAACACGATATGATGACTAACATAGCTTTGATCTACCCCGTTATCTTCCTAATATTCAAAGCTTCTTTTTAATTTGTATGGAAATAATACTTTAACTTAGGGGGCAGAAAACTGTACAAACAAATAGAGCTGAAGCGCATAGATGAGCAAATAACAATCACAACAATCAGATATAATTTTAGTAACATTGCAAGATGAAGAGTTTTAATTAAAGTTTGCTAGCTACCAACCTAAAGTAAAGAATTGCATGCTAGGAATATAAGATATATGAGCAAGCATGTCTTTTTGGCTCAAATTGGATTTGCCATGCCTTACGAATGAACAAGCAATTTTACAAATAAGAAAAAAATATAAGAAATNTTAAAGTTTGCTAGCTACCAACCTAAAGTAAAGAATTGCATGCTAGGAATATAAGATATATGAGCAAGCATGCCTTTCTGGCTCAAATTGGATTTGCCATGCCTTACGAATGAACAAGCAATTTTACAAATAAGAATAAAATATAAGAAACAAAAAAATATATATCAAGTTGACTTAAGGTCCGTTTGAGGTGGTTGTAGCTTTCTGTAAAAATGATTGTAAAACTATGGTGGAAAAAATGATTTCTTATAAAGTTGTTGTGCGAATTATACATATTTATCTTTTTCAAAGAAGTTAGACAACAACTTTCCCACAATCACCACACTCTAACAGATCTGATTGCAAAAGACAACTTCCACCCCAAAAAATTCTAGAAAACAGCAAGCACTTCTACAAACAGAATTGTNTTGTTGTGCGAATTATACATATTTATCTTTTTCAAAGAAGTTAGACAACAACTTTCCCACAATCACCACACTAACAGATCTGATTGCANGCGTTCCAAATAAAGGTTATAGCTCCAAAATTCTAATACTAAACTAAGTATTTCTCTCTGCAAAAATTTGTTTTCAATGCATGAAAATAATGCATATTTATAAAGTCATGGAGAAAAATTTTTGCCCTTATGCAGAAATCTATTTGACTCATTTCAAAAAGTGATCAAATATTTCCATCCCTAGGACAGCCTGATGGGACTAGCTGTGCAAAGGTAGGCCAGGATGTTCAATCAATGATCAATAACACTAATCCGATAGTGACACTTGCGACAAAGTCTCTAATTGGCGAACAAATGGTACCAACTAGAAGCGATCGATGCCACATGTGCAACATAACTGATGGATAAAAAATTTAATGATCAGATCATCCGAAAAAAATTCCAAGGTGTCGGACAAGATTTTGTCATCATCATAAAATATTGATGATATGTGATGGCCTTAGTATAAATTTGCATATCTTGATAAGAAAAATCTAATGTAATTAACAATTTTCGAAATAGAAACTTGTGAAAGTGGTAACTCCGCAAAATTTTCTGTTTGAATTATGGACCCTAGCAAATGGTGGCAAAACTCTACCAAGGTTTAGGCAAAATGTTATACTTTTAGAGAGCAAAAGTGTCGTAGACTATTGAGAAGTTTACATCTTTGAATTTCATTGAAGAACCATGTGTAATTCAGAGTATTTTGATGTGATTTGAAGGCGGGTTCAAACTTGTCTCAATGATAGGATGGTCATAACTAACTTGTAGACCAGCAATTTGCATGGCAGTCAGAGGCTGTTTCACTTCTTAGAAAAGAGGGGAACTGATCACCCTCCGAAACCAATCCAAATAGGTGCAATTAAGTTTAGTTTGAAATTGTGCAATTTTGGTTCAACTGGATTCGGTTTGTTCAACCACAAAACTATGACTATATGAGGTTGTTTGGTTGCAAGTAGGATTTAGTATTAGTAAGATTTAGTAAATCTATAAATTCGCAAATCCACCCAACCTCTGTATTTAGAAAATTCAGATTTAAGCCAAAACGAAGGCAAAATTGGAGTTGCTAAATTCAAAAGTCAATAAATCCACAAAACTTTTGTATTTCACCGTTTGACTAGATTTAATAACTCCAATAATAAATCCTATTAAAAGGCGCTACCAAACAGCCCCGAAACATATCTAAACTTCAATTTTTACCTATATAGCATCTTACCTATGCATGAAAGAAGTATTTTACTTCTTAAAAGTTATAATGAGGGTATTTTTTATGAGATATGAAAGAGATGTTAGATATATAAATACAAAAGAATTGGGTGATATGTTTTTAAATAACTCTTTTCAAATGGAAGATTTATATACATACAACTCAAATCCTATGAATTTGCATATCTAACACCTAAACTTCATTGTTCACAACTTCACATGCAAAGTCACCTTAACTATGCATGAAAGGATGTATTTCACCTCTTAAAAGTTAAAATGACATCATATTTTTGATGTGATATGAAAGATTTAAGGGGTATAAATGTAAAAAGTATAGTTTACATGTTAGATATATGAATACAAAATAATTAAGAAATGCTACTTTTCAAAAATTTTGAGTTTACTTTTAGTACTTTTAGGATAAAAAAAAACACATGCTTTATCTAATGAATTTTTCACACTGTATCACCTATGACCAAACGCAACCATCATTCACAATTAGNATCACCTATGACCAAACGCAACCATCATTCACAATTACCTATAGAACCATTCACATTTAACATATAGAAAATAGATAAACCCAGAAGAAATACTCCATGGGTCCATTACTCTAAACCATTATCATAATATATAAAACTATTTATAGTAAAAGCTCTTTCAAAAAAAAAAATAAAAAATCTAACTTATCGCGATTCATGATGATCCATCTCCTCTAATTCCCTAGCATTCAAGCAACCTAAATCTGGACAAACTCTGGCCTCCCTATTTCTTCACAAGCGCATCAAAAACGCGACTGTGCAAATCCAGTATCATCTCCGTCCGCTTCAGCTCCATTTCTAACCTGATCTTCTCCGTCTTCCTGGCCATATCCATCTTCATCCGCTCCATCCTCATGAATCCATCCCCGATCGTCCTCAGCGCCGAAACCATATCCACCACTGCGTCTCGCTCCTTCTCCTTCCCCTCCATCTTCTTCTTCTCCAATCTCCGCCTCATCTCCTCCATAGAAAGCTTCGCCGCCCTCCCGCCAGCCAAACGAGGCTTCACGATCTTGGACCGGAGAGCCTTGGGGATCGCGAATCGGAGCTCCTCGCCGCCATTGGCCATTTGGCGGTGGTGGCTTCGGGTGTTCCTGGCGTCTCCGGGGTCGGAATCGGAAGGAGAAGGGTTTTCGAGGGATTTCATAAGAGAGAAAAAGGGCCAGGAGGAGGAGGGGCGGAGTGAGAGCGATCGGTGCCGCTCGGATCGGAATCGCTTGCGGAGTTTCTCTATCTTGTGTCGGCACTGGACGGAGGTCTTGGGGGTGGCGGTGGGGACGTGGGAGCAGCGGCGGGTTACAACGGCGGCGACCTCTTCCCAGTCTGCGGCGCGGAGATTGCCGAAGCGAAGGGAGTGCCATTTCTCGCGATAGGATTCGATGAGGGCGAAGGTTTCGTCGTCTGACCAGCAAGGGGGAGGGAGGCCGCGGCGGGAGGGATGCGGCGCCGGCGAGGGTTCGCAGGAAGGGACGGCGGAGGGGGGAGTGGAGAGGGAGGCCATGATGAGGAGGAGGAGAGGAAGGATTGGGGATGAGGGTGGTGGCCGCGGTGGCGAAAGGGGGTTATTTGTAGGGTTAAAACGAAGGGTTGGATCCGGTGACCGCCAGACCGAGGGTGGGGTGCGGTGTCCCTCGCGCTTGCGGTGCGGAGAGTGCCGTAACGGGATCGTGGGAGGCCCATCCCGTCCGCAAGACTGCTTCTTCTTTGGCTTTCTTAACAATAGAAGGGCTCTTGATCCCTACGTGTTTTTTTTTTTTTTTTACGACGGTATTTATCATGAGATTTATTGAAGATTTATGAATTTTTCATATTTCAGGTCCTCAATTTTGCATTTAGTTCAACTAAATTTCGTATATTACAAAATTCAATAGGAGGGTGCTTACACTATATCGTGCTTGTCTAACATTTACATTCAATTCTTATATATTTACTTATCTAACACCTATACTTTATTTTTTTACATATATACCATTTTCTTATGTACGAAAATGCCTAATTCACTTTTTTGAAGTCCAAAAACCAAAAAATGATATTTTGATGTGATATGAAAGATATGGGTGGTAAAAATGTAAAAAATAAAGTTTAGGAATTAAATATGTAAATGCCCTTAAATAATTAATTAATTGTTATATATTATCAATTTATTTTTCAAAAAATTTTCATCTATATGAAGCCAATTCTTATTTTACCTCCAAATTTACTTGTGCAAAATCCATTTTACTAATACTTAACCTAATAATATAATTTGTTTTATATTTTTATTTACTTTTTGTCTTATTAAATTTAATATTTTCTTTTTTACTGAATATTTATGTTTATATCAAGTTGAAATCTTTGAACTTCTCTTAGAGAAAAATTAGGTCTGCAAAGAAAATCATCTTACATCCTTTCCATTTCGTTCTTCTCTCANAAATACAAAAGATTTGGGTGATATGTTTTTAAATAACTCTTTTCAAATGGAAGATTTATATACATACAACTCCAATCCTATGAATTTTCATATCCAACACCTAAACTTCATTGTTCACAACTTCACATACAAAGTCACCTTAACTATGCATGAAAGGATGTATTTCACTTCTTAAAAGTTAAAATGACATCATATTTTTTATGTGATATGTGATATGAAAGATTTAAGGGGTATAAATATAAAAAGTATAGTTTACATGTTAGATATATGAATACAAAATAATTAAGAAATGCTCCTTTTCAAAAATTTTGAGTTTACTTTAAGTACTTTTAGGATAAAAAAACACATGCTTTATCTAATGAATTTTTCATAATGTATCACCTATGACCAAACGCAACCATCATTCACAATTACCTATAGAACCATTCACATTTAACATATAGAAAATAGATAAACCCAGAAGAAATACTCCATGGGTCCATTACTCTAAACCATTATCATAATATATAAAACTATTTATAGTAAAAGCTCTTTCAAAAAAAAGAAAAAAAAGCTAACTTATCGCGATTCATGATGATCCATCTCCTCTAATTCCCTAGCATTCAAGCAACCTAAATCTGGACAAACTCTGGCCTCCCTATTTCTTCACAAGCGCATCAAAAACGCGACTGTGCAAATCCAGTATCATCTCCGTCCGCTTCAGCTCCATTTCTAACCTGATCTTCTCCGTCTTCCTGGCCATATCCATCTTCATCCGCTCTATCCTCATGAACCCATCCCCGATCGTCCTCAGCGCCGAAGCCATATCCACCACTGCGTCTCGCTCCTTCTCCTTCCCCTCCATCTTCTTCTTCTCCAACCTCCGCCTCATCTCCTCCATAGAAAGCTTCGCCGCCCTCCCGCCGCCCGAACGAGGGNAAAAACTGTTAAATATGCTTCTGACATAACATATTTAGCACGTCATGCATCAGTAAGTAGAAATGAATGAAACATACAGCTTTATAAATCCAATCTCAAGTATTTCTAAACTGGCTCAATATGTACAGCCAAAAGCAGATAATATGGACCTACAGGAGCAGAAATCTACCTATATGGGCATCCTTTCAGATCCAAACCTGTTAAAGGATTCAGCCCAAAGCCACAACAATAGAAGTAGCCCAACCTCATCAACTCAGACATAGGCTGATCGAGTAGGAATGGCCAAGTATGAGTGGTCAAATGGACGAACGACCAAATGCGAATATAGTACCGCTTAATACCAAAGACAAGGATTCCAATATAGAAGAATGGGAGCTAATGATCTGAGAACCATTTGCCACATAACCAGTTAGCTTTGAGGAGGAAATCTCCAAGAAAGATCTCGGCTTAAATAATGATATGATTGAAGAGACAGCTAGATGTCCCTAAAAGTCTGAGCATAAT
>JXCR01048399.1:0-20870 GCA_002079205.1 Phalaenopsis hybrid cultivar | reverse complement strand
AATAGCTAGCATTTTGTGAAAACTACAGGAGAACTAGCAAGAACAAAGGAAGCACCGAATTAAAAAAGTCAGTCTGCAATGTCAAGAATAAAATCTCACTGAGTTTGTAATGGCTCACATGGATATTGAAATCATATGGTGTTGAAGTAGGCAGCAGTTTCCTCAATTCAAATACCTGAATTTATAGATAAAAACAAATTCATTATTGCATATAATTGAAGAAATGACTTGACAAATGGATTCGTAAATAAAAAACAACAACAACAACAGGACTTTATCCCATTAAGTGGGGATGGCTACGTGAATCCTTTTTCTCCATTGTCCTATTGAGTGCCATATTTTCATTTAATTCTAATAAATTAAGATCATTTTTTTATACAATATGCCCAAGTTTTTCTAGGTCTATCTATGTCTTTCTTAACATAGACTAAAATTTTCCTTTTCAGTCTAAGCATTCCTCCACTTCAACCAACCAACTTGAATTCTACTAATAACATCCCTATCTATATCACCATCACTTTGAACAATAAGCCCGAGATAACTAAAATTTTCACACCTTTTAATAATTTGATCACCCATAGTTACAACTCTATCACTAGAGCTACTACTACTAAAATTTCATTCCATGTATTCAGCTTTGTAAATAAAAAAGTAATTTAATATTTGAGAAGATGATCAAAATGGTCCCCACTATTTGTTGAGGGCCATTTTAGCCCAATACTAAATAAAAAGTCTGATTTAGCCCCTATACTCTTAAAATAAGAGCCAAAATGATATTGTTGTTAAAAGTGACAAAATTGAAATTTAAAATCACAGATTGTATTAAAAATAAGGATATTTCAGGAATTTACATAAAGTTTTGCAAAATCTAAGTCTCGGCTTAACTTGTTTAAGATATAATCAATTGGTAACATTTTTTATATTTCTTTATTTTCAGATGCTTTGTGATGAAATTAATACATATTAAATTTATAAATTTTGAGAATTATTATTGATGATTTTTATAATATAATATTAAAAAATTTTAAATATATATATTTATCATATGTAGTAAAAATTTCAAAATTTAAATTTTTAAAAGGCATTCATCTTTAATATAATCCATTAACTTTAATTTTAATAGCGAGACCATTTGGCTCCTATTTCAAGAGTTCAAAGATTACATTGGTCTTTTTATATAATCTGGAACTAAAATGTCATCATTTGAGTCCTTTTTTCTCTTTATAAATTAAACTAATAGCCAGAAGGATGACACAAATAAAGCCGAGTCGAGTATTTTTCAAGCCATCTAAAGGAATACAAACAAATTTTCAAGATGNGTCTTTTTATATAATCTGGAACTAAAATGTCATCATTTGAGTCCTTTTTTCTCTTTATAAATTAAACTAATAACCAGAAGGATGACACAAATAAAACCGAGTCGAGTATATTTCAAGCCATCTAAAGGAATACAAACCAATCTTCAAGATANTCAAGAGTTCAAAGATTACATTGGTCTTTTTATATAATCTGGAACTAAAATGTCATCATTTGAGTCCTTTTTCTCTTTATAAATTAAACTAATAACCAAAAGGATGACACAAATAAAGCCGAGTCGAGTATATTTCAAGCCATCTAAAGGAACACGAACCAATCTTAAAGATATTTCAAGAAAGTAGAAAAAAAATATAACAATGAAGAAAACAACGATACCTCCCCTGGAGTTTCAAGAAGGGGCTGCTTATCGGTTGAACCAATGATCTGTTCAGGAACAAAACCATCCTGGCTGACATACCTATGAAAATAAAGTTTACTAACATTTGAGACCCAACCTTAATGTCATATATACTTAAAGAAGAGGGCATTTACATATGTAGCACTTAATTCCTATGTATTTACATGTCTAACATTTGAACTTTACATTTACACCACCGAAGTATTTCATCACATCAAAAAATACCATTATTTTAACTTTTAAGAAGTGAAATTCACCTTTTCACACATAGTTAAGGTGGCATGTATGTAAAAATTTAGGTTTAGGTTTTTGATATGTAAATACATAAGAATTGAGTGTTATGTATGTAAATCTTTCTAAAGGTGTGCAGCTGTGCTGGGAAGAAACAACTGTTTAAGCCGTAGTGTGACTGAAACTTAAGGATCTGAGTAAATAAATAAATAAGTTGTATACATTGCTAGATGATCATGAAAGTTAATGGCAAAGAAACTTAAAATAATTATATCAAAAAATGCAAGAGGATGAAACAGAGAAGTCAAAGCTTAAAGCTGCCCATCGCACCAATGACTTCGCAATAAAAAATAAATAATTTGNGCGGAGAGCGCCGTAACGGGATCGTGGGAGGCCCATCCCGTCCGCAAGACTGCTTCTTCTTTGGCTTTCTTAGCAATAGAAGGGCTCTTGATCCCTACGTTTTTTTTTTTTTTACGACAAAATTTGGGTTTTTGAAAATTCTTGAGCTCATGAAAAATAAATAAGATGCTTAAATAACGATAGGGGACGTTTGGTAATGCGTATTAATTGTATTTATCATGAGATTTATTGAAGATTTATGAATTTTTCATATTTCAGGTCCTCAATTTTGTATTTAGTTCAACTAAAACTCGGATATTACAAAATTCAATAGGAGGGTGCTTACACTATATCGTGCTTGTCTAAGATTTACATTCATATATTTACTTATCTAACACCTATACTTTATTTTTTTACATATATACCATTTTCTTATGTACGAAAATGCCTACTTCACTTTTTTTTAAGTTCAAAAAGTGATATTTTGATGTGATATGAAAGATATGGGTGGTACAAATGTAAAAAATAAAGTTTAGGAATTAAATATGTAAATCGATAGGAATTGGGAGCAATGTATGTAAATGCCCTTAAATAATTAATTAATTGTTATATATTATCAATTTATTTTTCAAAAATTTTTCATCTATATGAAGTTGATTCTTATTTTACCTCCAAATTTACTTATGTAAAATCCATTTTACTAATACTTAACCTAAATAATATGATTTGTTTTATATTTTATTTACTTTTTTGTTTTATTAAATTTAATATTTACTTTTTTACTGAATATTTTTGTTTATATCAAGTTGATTTAATCTTTGAACTTCTCTTAGACANTATATGAAGTTGATTCTTATTTTACCTCCAAATTTACTTATGTAAAATCCATTTTACTAATACTTAACCTAATAATATGATTTGTTTTATATTTTTATTTACTTTTTGTCTTATTAAATTTAATATTTACTTTTTTACTGAATATTTATGTTTATATCAGTTTGATTTAATCTTTGAACTTCTCTTAGAGAAAAATTAGGTCTGCAAAGACAATCATCTTACATCCTTTCCATTTTGTTCTTCTCTCAAAGCCATCTCTGCAGTCCATCAGCCACTTTCCTATTTGANGATTTGAGTGGTATGCATGTATATATGAATGCTTAGGTGTTAGATATGAAAATAGATAACAATTGTGTGGTATGTATGCAAATGCCCCAAAAATAAAAGAGCAAAAACAGAAGCCTTATGACCAAAATTGCAGATGAAACGAGATAATAGATCATTTTTAACATAACCACAGAGATTCCATGAGTGAAACTACAGATACACCCATTTGATGTTGTTTGTACTGATATTCCAGCCTGTGGAGTGTGGATAGCATTATAATGTTTGAAATGCGAATGAATGCAGTACTATTTTATGATGCCTTGTTTAAGCTACAATTCATTTACTTAGAATAGTAGGTAAAACCCCAAAAAAATCATTGTAAAAGTATCAGAAGGATTAAATTGGAAAATTTCATTTGCAACCATCCAAACCTATAAAATATGATAGATTAAAGTTCGAAATAAAATTGAAAATGGAAGATGAAACAGCAATAGTGTCCGTCAATAATGGGAACCTAAAATTAAGGAGCGTTATCCGAAGTTCTTCACAAATTGACTATAAGATCATGTATGAGCCATGTGAGCAGAGCTTGAATCTCTGAAAATGTCAAAATTGCCCAACAAAAATTTACCGACAAAAGTCTACATTAATGATTAAAGTAGAAAAATAGCTCCCTGATTATTTATATGAGGCCTTTTTGGTCAGTCCATAAATTTACTAATTTAGTCCTTAAAATTTCTTAATGAGGGTTAAAATAGTCTCACTAGGGTCTATTTCAACCCATATTAAAAGAGTATAAGAACTAAATTGATATTTTTATGAACTCTAGGACTAAAATAGTCCCCAACAAAGAGTCAAAGGACCAATTTGATACTTTTCTCCTTTCTTAATTGAAGCTTGTGTGCCGTTGAATACATAATCATTTGGCAAGCATATAGCTCATTGCAAGGTGATGCAGGAGGAAAGTTTCCTGTTGTTTTGGGAAGATTGAGAATTTCTTAAAAATAGCTAGCATTTTGTGAAAACTACAGGAGAACTAGCAAGAACAAAGGAAGCACCGAATTAAAAAAGTCAGTCTGCAATGTCAAGAATAAAATCTCACTGAGTTTGTAATGGCTCACATGGATATTGAAATCATATGGTGTTGAAGTGGGAAGCAGTTTCCTCAATTCAAATACCTGAATTTATAGATAAAAACAAATTCATTATTGCATATAATTGAAGAAATGACTTGACAAATGGATTCGTAAATAAAAAACAGCAACAACAACGGGACTTTATCCCATTAAGTGAGGTCAGCTACATGAATCCTTTTTTTCCATTGTCCTGTTGAGTACCATATTTTCATTTAATTCTAATAAATTAAGATCGTTTTTTATACAATATGCCCAATTTTTTCTAGGTTTATCTATGTCTTTCTTAACATAGACTAAAATTTTCCTTTTCAGTCTAAGCATTCCTCGACTTCAACCAACCAACTTGAATTCTACTAATAACATCCCTATCTATATCACCATCACTTTGAACAATAGACCCGAGATATCTAAAATTTTCACACCTTTTAATAATCTGATCACCCATAGTTACAACTCTAACACTAGAGCTACTACTACTAAAATTACATTCCATGTATTCAGCTTTGTAAATAAAAAAGTAATTTAAAATTTGAGAAGATGATCAAAAATGGTCCCCACTATTTGTGGAGGGCCATTTTAGCCCAATAATAAATAAAAACTCTGATTTAGCCCCTATGCCCTTAAAATAAGAGCCAAAATGATCTTGTTGTTAAAAGTGACAAAATTTGAAATTTAAAATCACAGATTGTATTAAAAATAAGGATATTTCAGGAATTTACATATGTCTCCACTTAACTTGTTTAAGATATAATCAATCGGTAATTTTTTTATATTTCTTTATTTTCAGATGCTTTGTGATGAAATTAATACATATTAAATTTATAAATTTTGAGAATTATTATTGATGATTTTTTTAATAGAATATTAAAAAATTTTAAAAATATATATTTATCATATGTAGTAAAAATTTCAAAATGTAAATTTTTAAAAGGCATTCATCTTTAATATCATCCATTAACTTTAATTTTAATAGCAAGACCATTTGGCTCCTATTTCAAGAGTACAAAGATTACATTGGTCTTTCTATATAATCTGGAACTAAAATGTCATCATTTGAGTCCTTTTTTCTCTTTATAAATTAAACTAATAGCCAGAAGGATGACACAAATAAAGCCGAGTCGAGTATTTTTCAAGCCATCTAAAGGAATACAAACAAATTTTCAAGATGTTTCAAGAAAGGAGAAAAAAAATATAACAATGAAGAAAACAACGATACCTCCCCTGGAGTTTCAAGAAGGGGCTGCTTATCGGTTGAACCAATGATCTGTTCCGGAACAAAACCATCCTGGCTGACATACCTATGAAAATAAAGTTTACTAACATTTGAGACACAGCCTTAATCTCATATATACTTAAAGAAGAGGGCATTTACATATGTAGCACTTAATTCCTATGTATTTACATATCTAACATTTGAACTTTACATTTACACCACCGAAGTATTTGATCACATCAAAAAATACCATTATTTTAACTTTTAAAAAGTGCAATTCACCTTTTCACACATAGTTAAGGTGGCATGTATGTAAAAATTTAGGTTTAGGTTTTTGATATGTAAATACATAAGAATTGAGTGTTATGTATGTACATCTTTCTAAAGGTGTGCAGCTGTGCTGGGAAGAAACAACTGTTTAAGCCGTAGTGTGACTGAAACTTAAGGATCTGAGTAAATAAATAAATAAGTTGTATACATTGCTAGATGATCAAGAAAGTTAATGGCAAAGAAACTTAAAATAATTATATCAAAAAATGCAAGAGGATGAAACACAGAAGCCAAAGCTTAAAGCTGCCCATCGCACCAATGACTTGGCAATAAAAAATAAAAAATAAATAATTTGCCACTTGATGCCAAAAAAAATACAATTTGATTGAAGTACTTAAAGCATTTAGATAAATAACCTTCGCTCAAAAATGACTAGTACAGCCATTGAGTCACTCTTCAATTGATGCCATGTATTAGCAGGTATATATGCAAAAAAATCTGCCTGCAAGAAGTAGCGCAACCATTAAAACCAAAGTGTTAAGTTTCTTGAAACCAATAAGCAAATGATTAACCAACACAGATTGTTTAGCAAACATCCATATCGTGAAACTGTGTGGATGAAAGAAAACAAAGAGTGTCAACTTGCAAAAATAGCAACTTTAATGTGCATGGAATATTTCTCTTATATGAAAACACTAATTGCAATCTTACATTCAGTTGATGGGAGATCCCAAAAGCATCTAATAGTAAAGAACTGCCTTGAAGCACGAAGACAAACCTGGATTAACCAGCTAATTATCTTTAAGAATATATGAAATCATGAAAATTTCAACAAAATTAATTAAAAATCAAATGAGACCATACATTGAGATAAAACAAGGAACGGGCCCAAGGTGCAAAAAAATTCAAACATGTAATAAAGCTACAAGGAAACAGAATAGTCTTAAATTACTGGAAAAAGACCTGTCCGATTGAACGTAAATTCTTGAAAAGCTTACTAAAAGGCAGGCATGCTACATTTTTGCTTATTCTCACAATATTAATCAAATTGCAATCAATATTACTGGTTGTTTTTTCCTTTGTTTATGTAATAAAGTTATAAGGAAGCATAATAGTCTTAAATTACCAGAAGAATACTTGTCTGATTGAATGTGTATATTTGAAATGATTTAAAAAAGGCAAACATAAGAATCGGATTGCAATTAATATTATTTCTCTCTTTTACCTTTGATGAAAGCTATGTAATGATATCATTCAGGAAATATTTCATAGGACTCAGAATATGCATTGTGTCAATCGATATACATGTTAGTTCTAACAACAACAACAAAGCCTTTATCCCACTAAGTGGGGTTGGCTACATGAATCTTTTTCTCCATTTTTTTTTATTGAACGTCATATTTTTACTCACTTCTAATAGATCAAGATCATTTTCTATACAATATGTCCAAGTCTGCTTAGGAGTACCTCTACCTTTCTTACCAAAAATCAATTCTAAAACATCTACTCTCCTAGCAGGATCATCAGATGGTCGATGTTTAATGTGACCAAACCATCTAAGATAACTCCCTCTAACCTTGTCTGCTATAAAAGCCAAACCAACCCTTTCAAAGATATATTCGTTTCGCATTTCACCTCTAAGTGTAAAGCCGCTCATCCACCTAAGCATTCTCATCTCAGCAACACTTAATCATCTCAACAACACTTAACTTAATTTTATGCTTCTCTTTTATAGGCCAACATTTTGCACCATAAAACATTGTAGGTCTCACCACCATATTATAAAATTTTCCTTTAAGTTTAAACGATATTTTTATATCATACAATAGGCCCAATGAATTCCTCCAATTAAACTATCCAACTTAAATTCTACTAAAAACATCCCCATCTATATCACCATTAATTTGAACAATAGGCCTGAGATATCTAAAGCATTCACTCTTTTTATTGACTTGATCACCCATTCTTATAACCATACAACAAGATCTGCTACTACCTCAAATGAAGGCCTTTAGACTCTAAAGTTGACATCCATAATTTAAGTTTTTCCTAAACTCTTTCTCTAGCCTTATCCACCTAAAGGATATCATTGGCAAAAAGCATACACCAAGGTATATCCTCCTATAAATGTCTAGTAAGAACATTCATAACTAAAGCAAAAAGATATGGGCTTAAAGTCGATCCCTAATGTAATACAATTGAAATAAGAAAATACTTAGTCAATCCTTCTTTTATTCAAACACAAGTATACATACTTGTTCTAATTAAAGAATATTGAGGGGGAAAAAATTTATGCACCTTTCAACATCTTTTGCGGGCAATGCAGATCTTGAATCCTCTGTATGACTCAAAAACAAAGATGCAATGTTAGTAAGGTCTAGTTAATATAGATTTGGTAAAAGTCAACCAATAGCTATAGATAAAAGTAAAAAAAAAATGGAACTCCCACATCCACTGTGAGTTCTGCAAAAGTCCATTACATCAAACTATTTGCATGTTGGAATAAACTAAAATTTTCAAGATAATAATATGCACTGAAAAAAAGTCATGGATTCCAAACATCTACAAATTAAAATCATTGAATGACATTTTTTCATCGTTTTACAGAAGGCATTGGGTTTAATAGTCTTACATAATTCATTGTTTGAATGATCAACATTTTTTGCTTCTTCGTGACTGAAGTGTCGACCTCTTTAATAGAAGAAATATTGCCACTCAATCAAGACAATATGGAAAGTTGGAAAAAAAAAGGGTTCGCATCATTGCATGCAAGAAGACTTTATTGTTATGTATTCCAAGAGTCTGAATTTGTAGAAGCTAAGTACACTAGATATGCCATTTTGTTCTTTTTTTTTACCAGATTTTGACGTCATTATTTTCAGGTGTAATCTTCAGAATCTTTACTTCCCACACCATTACTCATTATTAATCAATTCGCTTTATCTCTTTACAGTTTGTCAACCGAAACTTAGCAAGCATGCTCCAGAAGATGCGCTCTTTCGATAACAGAACTTGAGGAAAAGGTTTCAACATGCAGAACTTGCTTTAACCATGCAGCATCTAGATATTATAGGGGCGTTCACATAAATACCACACAATTTTTATACATTTACATATCTAAAGCCTAAACGTTGATATTTACATGCACATCACTCAAATCCTTAAAATCACATAAAAAATATTGGTATAAATAACTTTTTAAAAGTGAAATACACCATTTTATGCATAGGTTTATAACACCAAAGTGTTATAAATATATATCACAAAGTTTACGTTTTAGATATGTAAATAAATAAGAATTATGTGGTACGCATATAAATCTCCCAATATTATATATTCTAACTAACAATGGTTCCCCTACCTTGCATCTTCACCAAGTTCATTGTGAAGTGAGAACCAGTTGCAGGGCTGATCAAATAAGCTCCCAGTGAATTCAGCCTTTAAAAGACAAAGGATATTTTCATTAAATGTTGAAAATTGAAGGATGAAAGTTTAGAATTAGCAAAGCCAATCATAATTGGTATGATATGAGGGTGATGTTAATGAGGAGAAGATAATGATGCTCATATTTTAGCTACATGCCTATATATTTAAAATCTTACCAGTTTGGCAGAGGACTAAATACTTGACTTTCAGGAGTGATTAGGGCATGGTCAGTTTTATAGACACTGCGGGTAAATCCTGGAAGATCTGCAGTAAGCAAAATCGTTTAACATTAATATAGACAAAGCGCATAAAGTAAGATCGATCAAAATTCATAAACTATGAAATGGCGCCAAATAACAGGCAAAAGCAAACATGTCCCCCAAGATTCAACGAAATTTAGCTATTACTTTCATGCAACTTACGGTATTCCGGCTGATCACTTCAGTTGAAAACGAAAGAAGAAAATCAAGTTAGCCAATAATAGTAGCACTGCAGTGTGGCAAACCATGCAATGTAATGGAAAAGCAACAGATAATTAACAAGATCGTGAAACGCTGTTCATGCCATGCCGATCGCCAAGCTGAGAATCGTAATCGAAAATTTCCGAATTTGTCGTTGCTGAAAACAGGGGTGAAAAAACTAAAGCAACCAGAATCTGAAAAAGGTAAGCGATTTACATTTCGGGTTTGTGGTTGCTGAAAATAACGGTGAAATAACTAAAACAGCAGAAATCTGAAACAACTTAAGCGGCTTTCCATGATTAAAGATTACCTTGAAAGTGGGAAGGGGAGAGAGTTGGGTTCGTCACTTTCGAGTAGTTTGGTTTGGAGTCTGGCTTGGAATGGAGAGAGGGAACGGAGCAGAAAAACTCATCCGCCGCCGATACATCAAATGTAACAGCCGGATGGACGAGTAGAAGGAGGAGAAGAGCGTGAGGACCACCGAGCATTTTGGAGATTCGGCGGCAAATTGTGAATCTCTGTTCAACTTGGCCACTTGGGTAAGGCTGGTTCGGGCGATGATGAATGGATGACATTATTGCTTCTCCAATTCAGCGCAATAAATTAAATATTTTAGAAGATGTTATTGGTATTTTTTAATGGCATAATATTTTTCCTTAATTGTGTCTTTTGTTCAGGCTCTTGGGCCCTTGGCCTCCTCCGTCCCATGTTACAATTTTTTTTTTTTTTTTTTTATCTTTCATGGTATTTAATTTGAAAACCTTAGTTTAGAGGTATGTTTTTCAATTGCATTTTTTTTTTTTATTTCTTACTTCTTTGTGGCTCTTGAAATGATCTAAAATATTCATTTTTAATCCAAACAAGTTGAGGTGATCTTGATTTCTAAATTTTAGTTGAGAAACATTTGTGTAATACTTTTTATTTAAGTTGTGATGTTGTGCATGAGTCATCATTAATATCTTATGTTTATTTTGGTTGTATGACACATCTTATTTAAAAAAAGAATTAAATCAAATTTACTAATATGTTGTAGGTACTTTTTGTGTTTAGGAATCGAGGAAAAATGAGCTTAAGCCGTTCATCAACAGTTATCGGTGCATTTCAAAATAGTTAAGTGTGTTGTAATTGCAATTTGTAATACATTAAATACATTGCTCACACATGTGAAAAGAATGACAAAAAGGTTTCTCGATGCACCCAAATCTAAAGAGGCTTATATGTATCTGGTATCGTTGGAGGAAGCCCACGATTTAGCATATGGAAACCCTTTGTCTCGCAATCGCCTTCCCCTCCAATCAGTTTGTCCTCTCTGCAAGGGTTTCACAAATAAACAGTTTATTATAAATATCACAGTGNTTGTTTATGAAATAAAGTTATAAGGAAACATAATAGTCTTAAATTACCAGAAGAAGACTTGTCTGATTGAATATGTATATTTGACATGATTTAAAAAAGGCAAACATGAGAATCAGATTGCAATTAATATTATTTCTCTCTTTTACCATTGCATGAAAGCTATGTAATGATATCATTCAGGAAATATTTCGTAGGACTCAGAATATGCATTGTGTCAATCAATATACATGTTAGTTCTAACAACAACAATAAAGCCTTTATCCCACTAAGTGTGATAGGCTACATGAATCTTTTTCTCCATGTTTTTTATTGAAAGTCATATTTTTACTTAATTCTAATAGATTAAGATCATTTTCTATACAATATGTCCAAGTCTGCTTAGGTGTACCTCTGCCTTTCTTACCAAAAATCAATTCTAAAACATCTACTCTCCTAGCAGGATCATCAGATGGTCGATGTTTAATATGACCAAACCATCTAAGATGACTCTCTCTAACATTGTCTGCTACAAAGTCTAAACCAAGCCTTTCAAAGATATATGCGTTTCGCATTTTACCTCTAAGTGTAAAGCCACTCATCCACCTAAGCTTTCTCATCTCAACAACACTTAACTTAATTTTATGCTTCTCTTTTATAGGCCAACATTTTGCACCATAAAACATTGTAGGTCTCACCACCATATTATAAAATTTTCCTTTAAGTTTAAATGATATTTTTATATCATACAATAGGCCCAATGCATTACTCCACTTAAACTATCCAGCTTAAATTCTACTAATAACATCCCCATCTATATCACCATTAATTTGAACAATAGGCCTGAGATATCTAAAACGTTCACTTCTTTTATTGACTTGATCACTCTTACAACCATGCGACAAGATCTGCTACTACCTCAAATGAAAGCCTTCAGACTCTAAAGTTGACATCCATAATTTAAGTTTTTCCTGAACTCTTTCTCTAGCCTTATCAACCTAAAGGATATCATCGGCAAAAAGCATACACCAAAGTATATCCTCCTATAAATGTCTAGTAAGAACATTCATAACTAAAGCAAAAAGATATGGGCTTAAAGTCGATCCCTAACGTAATACAATTGAAATAGGAAAATACTTGGTCAATCCTTCTTTTATTTAAACACAAGTATACATATTTATTCTAATTAAAGAATATTGAGGGAAAAAAATTTTATGCACCTTTCAACATCTTTTGCGGGCAATGCAGATCTGGAATCCTCTGTATGAGTCAAAAACAAAGATGCAATGTTAGTAAGGTCTAGTTAATATAGAGTTGGTAAAAGTCAACCAATAGCTATAGATACAAGTAAAAAAAAATGGAACTCCCACATCCACTGTGAGTTCTGCAAAAGTCTATTACATCAAACTATTTGCATGTTGGAATAAACTAAAACTTTCAAGATAATAATATGCACTAAAAAAAATTCATGGATTCCAAACATCAACAAATTAAAATCATTGAATGACATTTTTTCATCGTTTTACAGAAGGCATTGGGTTTAACAGTCTTACATAATGCATTGTTTGAATGAACAATATTTTTTGCTTCTTCGTGCGCTGTAAGTGTCAACCTCTTTAATAGAAGAAATATTGCCACTCAATTAAGAAAATACGGAAAGTTGGAAACAAAAAAAATGGTTCGCATCATCGCATGCCAGAAGACTTTATTGTTATGTATTCCAAGAGTCTGAATTTGTAGAAGCTAAATACACTAGAGATGCCATTTTGTTCTTTTTTTTACCAGATTTTGACGTCATTATTTTCAGCTGTAATCTTCAGAATCTTTACTTCCCACACCATCACTCATTATTAATCAATTCGCTTTATCTCTTTACAGTTTGTCAACCGAAACTTAGCAAGCAAGCTCCAAAAGATGCACTCTTTCTATAACAGAACTTAAAGGAAAAGGTTTCAACATGCAGGACTTGCTTTAACCATGCAGCATCCAGATATTATAAGGGCGTTCACATAAATACCACACAATTCTTATGCATTTACATATCTAAAGCCTAAACGTTGATATTTACATGCACATCACTCAAAACTTTAAAATCACATCAAAAACATCGGCATTAATAACTTTTTAAAAGTGAGATACACCTTTTTATGCATAGGTTTATAACACCAAAGTGTTATAAATATATATCACAAAGTTTAGGTTTTAGATATGTAAATAAATAAGAATTATGTGGTACGCATATAAATCTCCCAATATTATATATTCTAACTAACAATGGTTCCCCTACCTTGCATCTTCACCAAGTTCATTGTGAAGTGAGAACCAGTTGCAGGGCTGATCAAATAAGCTCCCAGTGAATTCAGCCTTTAAAAGACGAAGGATATTTTCATTAAATGTTGAAAATTGAAGGATGAAAGTTTAGAATTAGCAAAGCCAATCATAATTGGTATGATATGAGGGTGATGTTAATGAGGAGAAGATAATGATGCTCATATTTTAGCTACATGCCTATATATTTAAAATCTTACCAGTTTGGCAGAGGACTAAATACTTGACTTTCAGGAGTGATTAGGGCATGGTCAGTTTTATAGACACTGCGGGTAAATCCTGGAAGATCTGCAGTAAGCAAAATCGTTTAACATTGATATAGACAAAGCGCATAAAGTAAGATTGATCAAAATTCATAAACTATGAAATGGCGCCAAATAACAGGCAAAAGCAAACATGTANGGTAAATCCTGGAAGATCTGCAGTAAGCAAAATCGTTTAACATTAATATAGACAAAGCGCATAAAGTAAGATCGATCAAAATTCATAAACTATGAAATGGCGCCAAATAACAGGCAAAAGCAAACATGTCCCCCAAGATTCAACGAAATTTAGCTATTACTTTCATGCAACTTACGGTATTCCGGCTGATCACTTCAGTTGAAAACGAAAGAAGAAAATCAAGTTAGCCAATAATAGTAGCACTGCAGTGTGGCAAACCATGCAATGTAATGGAAAAGCAACAGATAATTAACAAGATCGTGAAACGCTGTTCATGCCATGCCGATCGCCAAGCTGAGAATCGTAATCGAAAATTTCCGAATTTGTCGTTGCTGAAAACAGGGGTGAAAAAACTAAAGCAGCAGGAATCTGTAAAAGGTAAGCGATTTACATTTCGGGTTTGTGGTTGCTGAAAACAACGGTGAAAAAACTAAAACAGCAGAAATCTGAAAAAACTTGAGCGGCTTTCCATGATTAAAGATTACCTTGAAAGTGGGAAGGGGAGAGAGTTGGGTTCGTCACTTTCGAGTAGTTTGGTTTGGAGTCTGGCTTGGAATGGAGAGAGGGAACGGAGCAGAAAAACTCATCCGCCGCCGATACATCAAATGTAACAGCCGGATGGATGAGTAGAAGGAGGAGAAGAGCGTGAGGACCACCGAGCATTTTGGAGATTCGGCGGTAAATTGTGAATCTCTGTTCAACTTGGCCACTTGGGTAAGGCTGGTTCGGGCGATGATGAATGAATGACATTATTGCTTCTCCAATTTAGCGCAATAAATTAAATATTTTAGAAGATGTTATTGGTATTTTTTAATGGCATAATATTTTTTTCTTAAATATGTTTTTTGTTCGGGCTCTTGGGCCCTTGGCCTCCTCGGTCCACGTTACAATTTTTTTTTTTCTTTCCTGGTATTTAATTTGACTTTATTTCTAATTATCTTAGGGTCCCTTTAGGGCGGTGGTGCTGCAATGCGATTGCAGCAAGCTAAGAATCATAAGCTGAAAACCTTAGTTTAGAGGTATGTTTTCCAATTGCATTTTTTTTAAATTTCTTACTTCTTTGTGGCTCTTGAAATGATCTAAACATATTCATGTTTAATCCAAACATGCTCACGTCATCTTGATTTCTAAATTTTAGTTGAGAAACATTTGTGTAATACTTTTTATTTAAGTTGTGATCTTGTGCATGAGTCATCATTAATGTCTTCTGTTTATTCTAGTTGTATTACACATCATTTTAAAAAAAAAGAATTAAATCAAAATTACGGATATGTTGTAGGTACTTTTTGTTTTTAGGAATCGAGGAAAAATGACCTTAAGTCATTCATCAACAGCTACTGGTGCATTTCAAAATAGTTAAGTGTGTTGTAATTGCAATTTGTAATACAATAAATACATTGCTCACACATGTGAAAAGAATGACAAAAAGGTTTCTCGATGCACCCAAATCTAAAGAGGAGTATATGTATCTGGTATCGCTAGAGAAAGCCCTATATTTAGCATATGGAATCCCTTTTTCTAGCAATCGCCTTCCCCTCCAACCTGTTCGCCCTCTCTGCAAGGGTTTTGCAAATAAACAGCTTATTATAAATATTACAGTGTATATTTCTTACTTTACCCTTATATGTAATTACAAGTATGTCACTCATGGCTCTATAAAATCAGAACATATGTATTTAATCATATATATAATGAAAACTTAAAGTTTTTTATTTTCTCTCTCTATTCTCAATTAAAGAAAGGTTTGTTCATGGTATTAGAGCTTGAGCTTCAAAGCATCAATATCAATGAATTTCTCATCTCCAACATCCATACATGTATCCTAGCTGCCCAGCAACACCTTCAACAAGGTAAAATAAATCAATATCCCAGCTGCACTAAAATTCTTGATGACAAACATCAAGAATGTCGGTCATTCTCCTCTAACCTATGAAAATTATGTCATGTGGAAGGTACGAATCATGCAACTTTTTCTTGCTAGCGGTCCTAAATTCTTTTTTTATTCCATCACCACACAAGCTAATAATCAAAATTATTAGGTATTGAAGTTAGTGGTTCAAAATTTATTGTTGCATTCTTTTCAGTCATATCTGCCACCATTCTTCCACACGCTTCATCTCAATAACACAACAGAGATATGTATTACTCTCGAACAAAGATTTCAGGCTACCTACAGGTCTCATGTAATACAATTAGAAAACGAGTGACATAATATTACCATGAGCACAAGAAACATGATGAAATACCTCACCGCTATTAAGATTATGGTTGACAACATTGCAGCAACAAGATCCAACATCGATAAAGAAGAAATTATCTTATACATGCCTAATGAGCTGCCTTTCACTTAGTAAGGATCCAAAACCACTATTTGAACACAGACGCAACCACTTTCTTTAAGAAAATTTTATTCTCTACTATATAGTGAAGAAAGCAGCCTAATGAACGAGAGTCTCAAGAACTCCATCCAGCAAGTCAAGAACAAGAATTGCAATTCCAGATCACAAACAAAACCCAAATAAATCAAAAGAATTTGCAACATACAGGCAACAAGAAAAATAAAGTCACAACTACATGTCAAATATGCTATAAGAAATGTTATATTGTTGGCATCGTACAAACCTCCATTATAAGCCAGCAACAACTCATCATGTCTCTACTTCTACCTCCACCATAGCTCCCAAGAATCAAGAATGAGTCCTTCACTCCAGAGCTACTGCTCATCTTGCTCCGTAAAACAAAAACATTTAAATTCCACAACCATACACTGAATATGACAGGATTGTTGTGGGTAATTAACAAACAACAAAAATCTCTCATGCAGGTATTGTGTTATTACCCACACCAGATCATAAGCTAATCCTCTCTTTTCTCTTTCAAGATCCCCATATTTCTCATAATCTAATATCTGTTAATTAACTTGATGAAGATAACAATTGTTCAATAATTATTTATGCCGACAGCTTTATCATACAGGATCTTGTTACTTAGAAAATTCTCTTACATGGACCAGCGCATATTGAGTTGTGCCTGATCATCGCTTTAATAACACTTAAGAAGAATAATATTTGGCAAGATAGGCTTGGGCATCCTCACATCAAAACACTACAGTACATATCTCATATGAACCCGACTACACGTGTCTCCTCCTATTATTTCTTGTATTCAATGGTATCAAAACAAAAGCCATAAAAAATCTTCTGTTTCTAGCATTATTAAGTATACTCTTTTGGAAATGTTACATATCACTATTTAGGATCCTTTTGCTTTCCCTTCTATTAACGATTACAAGTATTATATCACATTCATAGATGTTTCTGCTGGTGCTTTCCTTTACTTGCAAAATCTGATGTAACTTCTTGTTTTATCTCTATGTATAAACAATATGCAATCAACTTAACATAAATATTAAATACTTAAGATCAAATGGAGGCAGTAAATATAAAACTACTTTTCTTCAATCATATCTCCAAAATCACAACATTCAACATCAAATAAGTTGCTCATACACACATGAACAAAAATGGAATAGCAGAAAGAAAAAACATGCATGTTATTGAAACTATCAGAACATTATTAAATCATGCTAAATTATTTTTTCAATTCCGGTTTGTCGAGATTGATACAGTCGTTTTCTTAATTAACCATCTTCAATCACCAAATATCTCCGGCATGTCTCCCTTTCAACTTTTGTTCAAGCGGCCACTTGAATGCCAATATTTACGAACTTTTGTTTGTGCTTGTTTTCCTTATTACCCTCCATCTCATACTAGCAAATTCACCCACAAAGCTCATTTATGCATTTTCTTAGAATATAGTAAACAACATAAAGGATATAACTACTATGGCATCTCCTAGCAAATGAACATTGTTCCCCAGCATGTTAAGTTATTGTAAACTCATATACTCTATCAAGACCTCACTCTTTTCAAAAATCAAAATGATAACCCTCAAACTCAGCCATCCCCATCTTTATTAATTCCTACCTCCACCCTTCCCACTACATCTTTCAACTCTCTCAGCCCCCATCATCACATTGAAATCACCCAATAAACTAATGACCAAACTATACCTTTCTCATCACCTCAACAACCCAAATCTTCTCCTTAAGACCACCAAACACACAACACACCTTCTCTCATTGCTAGTCCTCCACCCAATACACATCCTATGGTTACCCGTTAAAAAATTGGCCACTTAAAACCCATTAAAACATTCAATCTCTTGCATCAACAATAATTAAACACACACATTAAGCTCTCATTGGAGAAAAGCTATGTCTGAAGAGTTCATAGCTTTGCAACAACAAGCCACTCACCAATTGTTCAAAATATTCTTGGTTGTAAATGGACTTTTCACATTAAATATCGCATGAATGGGTCAATTGCTTGCTATAAAGCTTGCCTCGTAGGTCAAGGCCTTGAGCAACAATAGGAAATTGATTATGACGAAACATTTAGTGATGTTGCCAAGTTCTCCACAATTCATGTGCTAATAATATTAGCCACTACGAAAAGTTGGGAAATGCAGCAATTGCACGTTTCCAATGCCATCTTGCACGGGAAACTTATCTATATGTCACAACTCCTAAGTTTCATAGATAATCAATGCCCTCATTATGTACGTAAGCTTTAACAAGTCATTTATGGCCTAAATCAAGCTCCAAGACAGTGGTATTCTACTTTATATTTCTTCTAAATCAAAATTTTTAATTAAGCAATGTTGATCCCTTCTTACTTCTTTATCAACATGACAAAACTAAAATTTTACTTCTTACATATGTAGATGATATTTAATGGTTGTAAATAAATATATATGCAATACACAAGTTAATCACCACTCTTTGAACTCAATTTAATTTAAAACAGCTTTACCACCTTTCCTATTTTATTGGCATACAAATACATAAAACCAATCAAGGCTATTTTGTGCATTAAATCAAATATGTCATAAATTTTTATTAAAACACACCAACGTGTTTGATTCAAAATACGTTCTAACACCGTTAGCCAAGAATCCTCATGCAATCAACAACACTCCTTCACAAATAACCGATGAAACCATATGCATATTCCAAATATAAACATTTAATTGGCTCATTGCAATAAATTACGGTAACTCATCTAGATATTACCTTTGGTGTTAATTTTTCAAGTCAACATATGCATATTCCAAATACTCGACACTTTCAAATGCTCAAAAGGATACTATGGTATTTAAAAGGAACCATCAACTATGGGCTACCAATTAAACCTGACAACCTCAAAATTACATGCATATGCTGACACAGACTGGGGCAGGTAATCCAATTGATAGAAAATCTATAACTAGTTATTGCATATATTTAGAGTATGCACTTATTTCGTGGAGTTTCAAGAAGCATTCCAGTGTAGGACGATCGTCAATCGAAACAGAGTACAAAGCTTTAGCAATAGCTGCAACAGAAATAAATTGGCTAAGAGATTATTTTAGGAACACAATTGTATTCAATTCCAACCTACTAAACTCTACAATGACAACACATCAACAATAATTTTCACGCACGAACAAAGCATATAGAGGTGGATCACCACTTTATTCGTAATCACCTCAAGCTAAAACATATTGATCTACAACATAACATCATGAAGGATCAACCTGCAGATCTCCAAATCTGTCCTAGTAGCGTGACATAAACTCCTTACAAGCAAGCTCACGGGGAAGTACCCAGTATCATTGTATCAATGAAGGAATCCCTCTATTTAGCTTCCAGAATCCCTCTAACTTGCAATTGCCTTGGCTTTCAACCAGTTTGCCCTCTATGCAAGGGTTTCTCAAATAGACAACTTATATATTATAAACATCATTGTGCATATTTCCTACTTTACCCTTAGATGAAATTACGAGTATGCCACTCCCAGGTTTATAAAAGCGGGGCACATGTACTGAATCAGATACAAAATGAAGACATTAATTTCTCTTATTTCATTTCTCTCTGTTCTTAATTAAAGAAAGGTTTGTTCAAAATCGAACTAAAGATGGTTATTAGTTTTTCAAATGGGTAGACAAAAATGAACCATTAGTGCATAATATTCTGTGTCAACTTTTCGCTCATGATGAGGTGGATAGAAATGAACTTTATTCCATCATATTTCATATGAAGATTTTGACCAGAATCATTGTTACGTGTTTCATTTATTTTGCATATGATTAGCTGATATTGTATTGTTTAAGCGAGTTATTGTGTCAATGTGTTTGTAGACTTTGGAATGTAGGAAGATATAGTTACTGTCATTATTTATATGTGATGTTGTGAACATAAATGTACTTTTGATGCATTTGTTATGAATCAAATGATGGATGTATTCTTATTTATGATGTGTTCGATCGGGTGGTTTATATACATAGCACCCAAAAATATTGCTTTATACAAATCTAGCATCTTATTTCATCCAATTTTCAAATTCTCACCCAAATATCAAAATTCATGATCAAAGTGCAACCCATATTATTTCTATCAAATTCTCAATGATTTGATTGTGACTTGCCCAAATACCTTAGTTCATAAGTTCAAAGATTTTGTTTTGGGCTTGATTCATATTAGGCTTGTTAAATAATACCACTGCCAGTTTGAATCTTTTATATACCAGGCTAAAAAAAATTATTCGTGTTTAACTTGTTAACTTAACAAACTAAACATGAACTGTTCACGAACAACAAACCATTTTGATAGCCCTAATTACATAGCCTTAGCCTTAAAATATTAAGAATGTAGCAAAATTTAAATCTTATTATTTACATTAAAAATATTAATTTAAATAGAATTTTATTTTTTAATTAATAATTTTAATTAATTATAAAATTTTATAATCTTATAGTCAAATAAATTATTT
>JXCR01048376.1:21274-38556 GCA_002079205.1 Phalaenopsis hybrid cultivar | reverse complement strand
TATTGTATCTCTATTGCAAACATTTGGGTAGTGAAATTCTCTTCTTTCAATGATTTGGTGTGTTGTTTCTTTCATGTTTTATGCGGTACTCCTTTGCTTACCTTGTGATGATTAAGAAGAATGCGTAGAAATGTTAAGTGTTGTGAAATTGCTTTAAATTACTTAATATGATGATTAACCTTCAGATTTTGATTTACGTTTAATTCTGGCCAAGTGAAATGTTCATATGTGTGACGAACCATAATGACTCGAGAGAGCTATGGTGGAATCAACTATGTTAATCACGTTGAACTGTAAATTATAGGTTGATATGCTTCGTAGGGAGATGCAAACGTTAGGGAAATATTCTTTGTCGGGTTCAAAATGTGATTTAAGGAAATAAAGTCGTTATAACCAATATTTTTTATGCCTTGGGAGAGGGTAAAGAAGAGAATTACTCCTATTTGTCACTAGCCATATTTACACTACTTGAAAGCCCCTCAATTCATATGCATATTCTTTTGAAAACAATTCACTTCAATTGCTATTGACATGAAGCCAAATATCTCTTACGCTAGTGACGATGGCTTGTTACTTCACTGTTTGGTTCGATGGTACAATATTGTATTTAGACTACTAAACTCATTCATTTGTCCTGTTGGATGGGATCTTCTGCATAGAAATAGTGAATCGCATTTGCTTAACTTAACCTTGAATACTTCTATCAATCACGAAACTGACATCATATTGTGGAATGAAAGTGAGGATCCCAAACTCAACAGCTTCATATTGATGGGAAGCAAATTCTCCTCCTGCAATTCTAAAGCGCCGTGGGTATTGCTGGAGAGACATCAATCAGCCCGAAATTTTAACCATATTCTCTAGTGTCATATAATGCTAACAATTTTATCTTTTAAATTTGAATATTTAATACAAAGTTAAAATTAATTTAATTTAATTTAATTTGATAATCATATTTATAATTATTTCAAAGAATTTGAAGAGATGAGAGTTTAAACTAAGAGGCCTTCACGTATGAACACCAAAATTTTCATATTTACATGCATACTACTAAAATCTTTAACATCACAACAAAATATATATATACATATAACATCGCTATCTTTTTAATGCATAAACATTCATATTTAGATGCATACCACTTAAATCTTTAACATCACATAAAAAAAATAATAACATCACTATTCTTTTAAAGGTGAAATACACCTTTTACGTATTCATTTATAGAAGCAAGGTGTCATACTCGTAAGTGTTAAACATCATTTTTTTTTTATGCTAGATATATAAATACACATATTATATGGAATGTATGTAAATTCTCTTAAACTTAAACTGACACCTTAATTTTTAATTCCGCCGTCTCTTCTGTAAAATTTTAGCTCCACCGGTACAAATGCCCTTGGTATTTTTATGACTCTCAAAGCAATAAAATTATGAAATTTTTATGACTGTCAAAGCAAAGCTCGTATTCGGTGAGGACTCCTAACGTAGAGAGTCATGCAGAGGCCAATGAGATGGTGACACGTGGGTCCTACAGTAAATTTTCAGCCGAATNGCAGGTTGTTCGCACTTCACAGATTGATAAATAACTAAAAATTTCAGATACCAAAGAGCCTCCTTCAGGCACCATTAAAACTATGAAATTTTATGGCTCTCAAAGCAAAGGTCGTATTCGGTCAGGACTCCTAACGTAGAGAGTCATGCAGAGGCCAATGAGACGGTGACACGTGGGTCCTACAGTAAATTTTCAGCCGAAAAATCAAAATCGCAGAGGTGGCCCGGCCCGAACCAAACCCAAAAAGTGTTATGAAATCATTTTTGTGTTAAAAAAGGGGCGCAAAGTGGTAACGCAGTACTTCGAGGCGAGCTCTCCCGTTTCGGATTCCCCCGCCTCGACGTTTCGTCTTTCACAGTTCAGTGCTAGGGTTCCAACGAGCGCACCATGATCTACATTGTTCGAAGCAAGTGGGAAAGGCATCTCGTAGTTCGACTTTCAAAGTTCAAAAGTTTGATTTTTTCAAAAATGAAGAGTCACAAGCANGCTAGGGTTCCAACGAGCGCACCATGATCTACATTGTTCGAAGCAAGTGGGAAAGGCATCTCGTAGTTCGACGTTCAAAGTTCAAAAGTTTGATTTTTTTCAAAAATGAAGAGTCACAAGCAAACGGAAGAAAAGATGAGCGCTCAAAAGTCGTCGAGGTAATGATCAGAAGTTTGATTTTTTTGAAATAGTCTTTTTATTGGAATTCAGTGATTTTATTGCTGTGTTATTCTCATGTTATTGCAGTGTTTCCCTTGTGTTATTACTGTGTTGGTTTTCAGTTTGTACTAGGTTGAATGGTGTGTTATTGAAGTAGTGTTCTCACCGAGTAATTCATGTGTTTTTTGGGTGTTACTGATGATATTGAATGTTCCCATATGTGTTTAAAGTCATAAATAATTTAATAACACAAATGAATCCAAGTGGTGTTATGCTGGTGTTATTTAGTGTTTTGAAGTTGNCAAGCAAACGGAAGAAAAGATGAGTGCTCGAAAGTCGTCGAGGTAATGATCAGAAGTTTGATTTTTTTGAAAGTCTTTTTATTGGAATTCAGTGATTTTATTGCTGTGTTATTCTCATGATATTGCAGTGTTTTCCTTGTGTTATTACTGTGTTGGTCTTCCGTTTGTACTAGGTTGAATGGTGTGTTATTGAAGTAGTGTTCTCACCGAGTAATTCGTGTGTTTTTTGGGTGTTATTGATGATATTGAATGTTCCCATATGTGTTTAAAGTCATAAATAATTTAATAACACGAATGAATCCAAGTGGTGTTATGCTGGTGTTATTTAGTGTTTTGAAGTTTCATAGGTGTTGGATGGTTTTGATTTTGGATGTTACCGATGTAATTTAAGTTGTCATATATGTTTAAACCCTTTAATAATTCAATAACACAGTTCAGTGTCAGTAGTGTTATTATTGTGTTATTGTGTGTAATTCAGTCAAGAATACATTTTTTTTGCTTTATTATTGTGTTGTAAAGTTATGTGTGTGTTGTATAGCTATGCTGTAGGGGAGTTATTAATGTCATTTATTGTATTGAATGACAAAGTGATTTTTTGTTGAAGTGTTATGCTTGTGTGATTGGATGTTATTGAGCAGATAACACATATTTCTCTCAATAACAAAGTGTTATGCAACACATATAACATCATGAATGTCCTTGCATAACACTTTTGTTATTGGGTGTTATTACACACAAGCATAACAGATATAACACCTTGAATGCCCTTGCATAACACTTTTGTAATTGGGTGTTGTTATGGTGTTATTCTATTATTATTGTGTGTTATTGAGTTACAAATGTCTATATTTCCTTCATACATAATATACTGATTTCATGTCTTTCCTTTGTGGTTTATGAATGCAAGGACATTCAATTGCAGATGTCGTTCATCTGCAGTAAGGGGTGCTTTGGATAGTGTCTGACATCTCCTATCGGAGGAGATGATGAATTCTTTAAAAGAAATAAATGTCTTCCACTTCTTTGATATGCTTCCATATCCGCATGACAATGTGTTGACATTGCACATTTTGAGATGTTGGGATAACGAGAGGAGGGTGTTCAGAATGGGTGGGAAAGAAGTAAAATTGCACCCTGACCACTTGGCACTTATATTAGGTATGCCTGACAGAGGGGAAGCAGTTGCGTGGAAGAAAATCCCTTCATCTTGTGTGGATGTCCGACCAATAAAAGACCAACTGACGAATTTTTCTGAAGGAGGTTCTTCCATTCCCTTTGAGCAGTCATACTTAAAGTTTTTACAAACGAATTTATTTTTTTCCTCAAGCAATTTTAGTGTGCCCGCGGGACTTCTTGCCTTTGGTGAAAATGTATAGGGGTTTTCTTCTTTTAATTGGTCTGCTGTCATTTGTGAATTTATCATCAATTAAGTGAGCATCATTGTCAATAAATTAAGAAAAAATCAGTCACTTGGATATATCCAGGATTTTGTTTTTATTTTAACTATAAGTATATGTTTTATCCAAAAAATTAATATATATTCTGATGTTATTTGGAGTTTTATTGTTTTTGACATTCCTCTTTCTGATCTGACACATACTCAGCTATGATTTTATGAGCACACCTCTATGTTTGCTCCTCATGTTCCAGAGGCTAGGCCTCGAATGTTAAGATGACCAACAAATCATGGCAGGACAGCAGTTGAGATTTACGAGGCCTTCAAAAAACTTGGTCATGCAAAGATTAAACATTTAGTTTATTTCACAATTTAATGCTTTATTTATTCATTCATTTCATCGATAGTATGCACATTTTTAATGATTTTGTAGGTTAATGATTCCTTCATTGATTTAAAAGAGGATGAGCAGCACTTACTCTCCAAACCGGAGGAAGGAAAACCAAGTCCTGCCAGGGTTGTCACACATTAAGAATCAGTTGTCGGGCCATCTTCACCATTATTTCACAGCGTCGGACCACTTGTTTCCAGTGAGATCAACCCGCAAGAGACATATCCAGAAAGTAGTAAAGAATTTGGAATAATAATCAACCTAATAAAAGATCAGGAAAGATCTAATATTGCATTACATGAACGCATGAAAAAAATGACTAAACAAATGGTGTGCGTGGGCGAGTCATTACAGAACTTAACTGCTATAGTTGAAAGTTTGCAGAGAACCAAAGCAGATAAGAAAGTTCATGTACATACAACCGGAACTCACAGATCCTCTGCTCGAAATGTTAAGAAAATGAGGAGGGCAGTGGGTTCACCTAAGTTCAAATACAAACTAAAAAGAAGGAAGAAAAGAACGGATGTTGTTCAGAAACATCATTTGGGAGCTCTCCCACACATTAATCTAGATAGTAGAATAAATGAGGTTGCTCCACTAACAAATGCAACTGTACAGAGAAAGTCACCTAAAAGAATAATAGATGACAGAGACAATGTATTGACAGGCGATGCGACGCTTCAGGAAGATTCTGAAGAAGTGGAAGGATCATTGAAGGGTGTTCTGGAGTCAATAACCCAAATANTTACGCTATTGTGGTACGCCATAGTTTTAATAATAATTATGTAAATCAACACTTAATTATTCCAAACAACACTAACAGTGGTCATCAATTATGTTATAGCCTCATGTTGCGGACCCAATACTTCCACTTGATTATCCCGCTAGATCAATACTTCCAATTGAAATACAGGGTGTGATAGATAGTTGTATTGCCAACTATCCCAGGGTGTAAGTAAATGTTATGGTAACCATTTCGAATTCGTGTGATGGTAGATTGTAACATACATTCTTTGTTAATGATGCAGACATGATGTCATCATAAGTAGGTCGTACTGGAGCGTGGTGCACTTGAGGACATACTAATGAACCGATGGTTTGATAATGAACATATTGATATTTTTGTCATCATGCTCACTGAAAAAAGAAAATGGTCACCTGCAATGTACAAACCATACATATACGTGTTCCCACTATATGGGGTAATGACAAATGTTTAATTTATTTTACTATTGTAAAATCTTAGCTACCGTTATGGACTGAATAGATAATTTTCTTTTTTTGCAGATCCATAAGTTGTTTAAATGGGATACTGTAAAAATTCTTAAGGACATTACAAAGGAAGCAATAAAAGATAATCAAATCATTTTATTTCCTATCGTTAATGGTCATCATTGGATTTTGTTAGTTGGAGAGTTGAAAGAAAAAACATGGAAATTATATGATTCACTGCCCAAACCAATGCATAAACGAGTTGCAACAGAAATTGTGACTACATTTGACACAATCGACATATTACATTCATAAAGGAGTTATAACACCGCAATAACACAAGAATAACACATCATATACACTGTAGTAACACAAGAATAACACATCATATACACAACAGTAACACAAAAGAAAACACATCATATACACTGCAATACCACATGAATGGAATTTATAAATTGCTAACAATTGTTCGAATTTATCAGGTTCAACATTTCTAAGATGTTGAACATGCTTTTAGTTCTCACATAAATAAGTGGAAAATGACTTGTCCTCGTAATGTTCCTACCCAAAGTAACAGCCACGACTGCGGCATGTTTGTATGCAAGTATATGGAAACCATAATACAGTCTGAGAAAATCGAATGGAAAGCTCCCTCGAACCAGCAAGATCAAATGGTACAATTTAGAGCACATTTTGCCTATGCCATTTGCATGTGGGCTCGCCAAAAATCATAAATATATGTCGTTGAAGATTATTTATTTGTAATAGGGTGGAGGGAGTGTTTTATTACAGCCGAAGCTATATTTGACTTTTGTACATATCAATCAGTTATATATGACATTTGTGCATATCAATCAGTTATATTTTACTTTTGTACATATCAATCAGTTATATTTTACTTTTGTAATAATTGCTAATTGCTTTGATGTATTGAGATCTATATTATTGGTCCTTGTCTTATTTTTTATACTTTTGTATCTTTGTCTATTCTCATTAGTAATGGAATATTTTTTATTATCTACATATGCAGTGTGATCTCACCCATATTAGATAAGAATGCATTTAATTTGAGGTTATTAACAGCTAAAACTTGTACTAGTAGCTTTAAAATCTAAATAACGCAGCGAAAATAAGATATAACACAATTACAAGGTAGAATAACACAATTGAAAGGAAAAATAACACATCGGGTGGCGATAATAACTCGTAGGGAATATTCTCCCTACGTTACACGCATCTGATAACATAAATAACGCGCTGATAAGAAGAACTAACTCATCGGTTTGGCGAAATAACGCAGTCGTAACTTAAAGTAACACGGGGGAAATATTCGCTCCACGTTACGTGCGTTTAAATCGACAGCGAATGACATTAATAACACTCTCCAGAACGTAATAACACAACGAGGAGGGAATGTAACGCAACGCAGAAGAAAAGTAACACGAGAAGAATATTCCTGCCACGTTACCGTTGTTTTAATCTTCCGCGGAAGACATAAATAACACATGTCTAGCAGAATAACACAACGATGAAGGGAAAGTAACATAGGAGGAACGAAATAACGTGGTAGGAATATTCCCACCGTGTTACGACCGGGTTAGTCGGGGCAAAAAATGAGTTTTTGTGTCTTTTTTTAATATTTCTCATGTTACAAAGGTGTTATGAATGTGTTATTTCACTGTTCTTCGGTTGTATTCGACAAATAAATGTTTTATTGGACTGTTGTATAGATGTATTGGTGTTATTCATGCGTTATTGGGTAGCTCTTCAGATATATTTGCAAAAATATTGCTGTTACAGCATCAACAACACAACAACCAAATATTTATAAGAATTTAATGCTAAATTGCTTATTCAAATAGAAATTATCATCATGCGAACATTGTACACATGTCAACAAACAAAATAAATACTAACAATGATTTATAATACATGAAAGGTCAGTTATCAAATCCATCAAGAACCTAGTGAAGGTTTGAGTTGATAAGTGTAATGAATAAAAATTTTATCATGTTGTAAAGAGAACAAAGTATTAGAATAATCGATGACAGAAACACCTTAAATAGAAGATATGTCAGATTTTTAATGATTTACCTGGCTGAGACAGTCGGGCAAAATTGGATCTGATGGAATAGAAGGCTCTCGGCTTGTAGTCTGTTCTGGATCTTTTCCTGTACACAAAACTTATGGTAGAGTAAACAAATACAAAATTAAAGTTGGAGCAGTTCTAATAATGTTCAGATATATACTTTTGGATCTCTAATTCTTCTCCCAATAACATTTTGGCCTAGAATTCGAAACTCCTTTTCACCTCATCTTTGCTGGGTCAGCCACAGTGCGATCAATTTTTTATGGTTTTTTCTTCTTTGTTTTTCTATTAACGTTAGGTGTTTCCCCAGCTTTTGTTTCGTCAAGATCAACTGATAGCTTTTTAAATGTTTCCCAAAGCAGCTGCTCGTTAAGTTTGTCACCTTCTGCTTTATTTATTAGTTGATATGCAAACTTCTGAGATTAATGACGGAATAAGAGGCCACTAGAGGAAGCAGACGTCATTTGAGACTCCCTGAGATGTTTGTATTCAAACCTGTTATAGATGTCTCTTTTAGCATGAACAGACCATCACATCGACAAATACTTCTCAGGAATCATATTTATTTTAAGCACATTAAGAAGATGCAGTGCATGCGAACATAGCATCCCCTTCATTTCAAACATCCTGCAACTGCAGGTAACATCAGAATTAATACTGTCAAAATTTATAATCCATGTCTTCGATGTGTCATCATAATCCAAATTACGTATATAATACTTTGACCCACTTTCTGCGGCGAATTCAAGCGTAAGTCCACACAACCCATTGACTAGCTCTTGCTCGAACATTGAGTAAAGCTTCCTCGTATAAAATGAGTAAGCTTGCCTCAAAACAGGGTTGACTTTAACAATCGGCGTAGTGACAGATTGACCACATTTGAAATCTTCATCCTTTTCATTCCTGCGCCATGATTTCATTATATTTTCAGGGCCAATAAAACAATCCGTCAAAAAGCTTGTGGGCTTCGAAACACCATGGCATACATTATTGGTGGACTCACTTCTTTAAATTGATAAGATTCTCATTCCAAAAATTTCTTTATTAAACACAGTAGACCATTTGTGTCTGATTTTATACATGTCATGCAACCACACATTACTATGTAGGTCACCAACTTCAATCATTAATGACCAGGTATCTTCAAACTCCTCCGAATTACATTTACTCATGAACTTATAAAATAGTCTGGTGAGGCTCTTGATTGCAACTCCACAATGCAGCTTTGAAGTAATTTTTTTGTATATATGTCATTGGCATAATCTGTGTCCTGTTTGTGGGAGACACTCTTCAATGACCCTTGTCATAGCTTGGTCCTTATCGGTGAAAATACTTATTGGATGCTTATCACCCATTACTCTTATGAAAGCTTTGAATAACCATTTAAATGAATCAATAGTCTCCTCTCACAAGAAGCCAACCCCAAACAGGACGTTTTGTCAGTGGTGGTTAACTCCAACAAAAGGAGCGCAACATAAGTTATACTTATTTAATCTACAGCTTATATAAAAAATTATAACATCACCAAAACAGTCATAATCCAGCTTGGATAAACCATCAGTCCAAAAAAAAAACTTGTTAATCTACCATACTCATCGGTTTGGAAATCCCATGCAAACATGTTATCGTTGTCTTGCCTCCATGAACAACTGTAATAAAGAGTTGACTACTCCTTGTTCAATTTTTTCTTTTCTTTCTCTTTGAATGAAATTGAATGCATCCCTCCTCGTGTATTCTAAATTCTCTGCTCCCACAACCTCAAGAGCAATGAAGTTATATGCATTTGCTGCTCCAATCCCTGCTTCTGTCATCGATCATAGCACATATGCATTTATGTCACTTATCCTTTTACTGGAACGAAGAAGATGTTTATCACCAGATTTAGTCAAATGATGGTTGTGACTTTCAATGAATTTTTGTACTATCCAGTTGCCTTCTAGATCAACTGCATAGAGAATCATGGATTGACAGCCAGTCAGTGTGTCTGCCTTTTTGCATTTTCCTGTAGGTTAGACTCCTCGTGACCAGCTTTTGCGCAAAGGAAATCTTTGGACTTCCTTTTCTTAGAATTCAACCAATAACTGTTGTGGTCCTTCCGAACACTAAATCCTACATGATGTGCATAAGCACAATAGGCTTCATAAGCTTCTTGCTCATAGTGGACGATGGTGCTAAGAAACTTCTCAACAATTAGATCACTACAAATAGTTCTTTGCTCACATAACTGCACATTTATAAAGACCTCATCAAGACCTTTATCAAAACCAGAATAACAACACATTTATAAAGCAGAAATAACACAATATCACTACCACAAACGTTCATAACATCAGTGTAATACCATAATAACACCAACATAACACCACAAATAACAACCATATTAACAATACCATCTGCTGTGCTGTAAGAAAACCACCAAAAAAAACCTAGAATGATACAGTAAAACCTACCATAATGAACAAACCTAAAACCTAACATAAAAAAACAGAGTAACCCCAGCAAAACACCAAAATAATACTAGAATAATACAGTAAAACCTACCATAATGCACAAGAATAACACTAGCTTGATGCCATTCTACAACACCACAAACAAACTAGAAAATAACACCACAAAAATAATCAATATAATACACAAGATAAACCCACCAGTAACACCACTAAAACCAACCATAACATTACAGTAATGAAAGAATAACACAATAAAATATTTAAATAACACAACAACAAAACTACTAAAATACATCATATTATCATTATCATCTACAGCTGAATAAAACCACAATTAGACCACATTGAAAACCTTAAACCCTGGACCAAACAAAAACAAAGTTACTCAGCGTAACACCATAATAACACCATAAAACATAGCAAGCTTGCATAAGAGTAACACTAAACTAAAACCCCTAAACAGTAGCAGAACAAAAGTAAAACTCACTTCCTCTTCTAAGTTCAGAGAAAACCCTGGCTGCATTTTATCCAACATTTCGTCGTTCGACAAGGACTCTATGGAAGGCGTAAACCCTAAACCATTGAAAGAATAGGTGCTCAGCTCCGCACGAGAAAGAAAAATAGCCAGAAAAAACGCGAAAAAGCTTTTTGCGAATTGGGTTTGGGTCGGGCCGGCCAGCTGAGCGTGTTTTTTCTTTTAGGTGAGTCCAATGTTGCCACGTGTCTCCATCGCATTGGACTCCGAATGACTCTATACATTCGGAGTCCTGATAGAATAATTCGCACTCAAAGCAAGTTGTATATAAGAGAAGAAATATAATTTGACCTCAAGTAACAGTTCTCTCCTGACAAATGTCCACAGACAACACTATTTTAACTTTTTGTAAACATAATTGTAAAGTTGTTGAGATAAAAATATGATTTCTTAAATTATTGTGTGTAATATAAATAATAAAAAAATTTGAACAATTTTATTATAATTACTGCAATTTAACAAATCTATTCTAAAATATCAACTTCCCACCATAATTTCTAAAAAACAGTAAGAAAATAATAACTTTGACAGATAATCTGAAAAAAAAAAAAAAACTGACAAATCAGACAATAAAAATCTGTCCCAAAAAATAACTTAAACCCTTCATAATAAGCAAATAATTCAACTTGGTGTCTAAGTGCTTGGAGCTCCCAAAAGGACATGATTAGAGAGAAGTTAATACAAACAGCTGGAACATTTAATTACAAAAAAAATTTTAAAAAAAACTTCATGACTGAAATCAGAAGCCTCGCCAAGAAAAATAAAAAGAACAAAGAAGACGAAATTCTTACCTTTAGAATTACTGCAACGTAATAATAAAAAAAAATCTNTCAGACAATAAAAATCTGTCCCAAAAAATATCTTAAATCCTTCATAATAAGCAAATACTTCAACTTGGTGTCTAAGTGCTTGGAGCTCCCAAATGGACATGACTAGAGAGGAGTTAATACAAACAGCTGGAACATTTAATTACAAAAAAAATTTTAAAAAAAAACTTCATGACTGAAATCAGAAGCCTCGCCAAGAAAACTAAAAAGACAACAAAGAAGACGAAATTCTTACCTTTAGAATTACTGCAACGTAATAATAAAAAAAAATCCATAATTAAAACCTTGTACACAAAATTTCATGGAGCAGATCACCATGGCCAATCCATTAGAATCTTTCTACAAACTATATAATATACAAAATATATATATGAGCATCCTAGCTTATAAACAATGCTGGTCTACATGGATAACACTGCGTTTGATGTGTAATCATTCATGTAATTCATATCTAATACTTCAATATTCATATGTACTTATACAACATCATAATCTCTAAATCGCATACCAGACATCACTAATATCAAGTTATTTGGAGTGAAGTACATAGTTTCATGGATATAAGGATTTAAATGTTAGATATGTAAATAGATCAAACTTTAATTACATGCATATAAAACACCCTATAGAATCATATAAGACAGAAGCATCAAAGGATGTTCATTAATCAACACAACCGCGCGCTTATCTGGCAGCTAACCTGTAGTAATGTCGTGAAGACCCCGTCTGCAAATTTGCACATCCATTTCTTGAATACCGCCGGTGAGTTCAAAAATACAAATGTCCTTTTCTTTTATATGATTTTCTTTACAAAAGAGAAACCAACCCTGCCCAAGGTGCACACGGCCATCAACCCGATGCTTAATATCGACTAACCATGACCTTCCAGAAGGATCACGCAGTGTTGTTTTGCTTGCTTTGGTGACATCAATTTCTTTTAGAACATGCGTTGGAATGTTCTGCAGTGTATGGAAAATTGAACAAAATATTCATGAACATGTATGATCTTAAAGAGGACATTAGAGTAGAACATGAATAATGTTATACTCCACAGATAACTGGGATTACGTTAACTTAACAATCAGTTATTGGGGGATTTTTTTTCTAAAAAGAGTTTTTTTTTAAGTAAACGAAATGAAAAAAAAATAAAAAAATGAATCACAGCATTGCCGCCCCATGAAGTGGCATTTGTCGCCTGTATGACCAGCAACATTTTTTTTAATAATCCACGGCACCCCAAATGGCTAGTTCTAACGTCTAGCTGAACAGGCCTACTGTTGGATCCCGGAAGCCCTATTTTGGCTCTTAAAAATCCACCCAAAGCCTTCCCCATTTCACTTCTGCCTGTTTCTCCAAGTGATTTCTGCTAAGCTTCTTTTTTCTTTTTCTTTTTTTTTGGTTCCTCTTTTACATGCTCAAATCTTGCAGAAATTGTGCTAATATTGTATCCATTTTTAGGGTTAGTGATTTTTTTTAGTTATTTATTGAAAATACTATTATTTTTTTTTCGAAAAGTTTAATTTGATGAATATAACATTTTCAAGGTTTGTGATTTTTTTTTATGTTTATTGAATATAAGAGTAAATTTTTTCAATAAGTTTAATTTGATGACTATAAGTATAAATTAAATTTAAAACTTTTTTATTAAATTCAATGTGATATTAATCAGTGAACTATATAAATATATTTCAATACTTAAATTCATTAAGCTTTTATGAAAAAAAAAGGAGATCAAAATTGAGAGGTTCCAAGCAGGTTCTATTTTCAAATGTTTGCCTAGATAAATCACATATCATGCCTAGTGTAACTAGGATATGCACTAAGAAATGTAATAGAGATGTGCATGTATATGTTTATACTCTAATTACATGCTAATATTTGAGCATCAGTTTAATTGCACCAATAATTTTATTCATTATGAGTCAATACTTTAAATGCACAAAACACAACAACAAGCCTTTATCCCACTAAGTATGGTCGGCTATATGAATCCTTTTTCCCTATTATGTACTATTGAGTGTCATATTTTCATTTAATTCTAATAAATTAAGATCATTATTTATACAACATGCCCAAACCTTTTTAGGTCTACCTCTATCTTTCTTAACATAAGTTGAATCTAAAATATCTACTCTCCTAACCGGATCATCAAATAGTCGACGTTTAATGTGACCAAACCATCTACGACAACTCTCTCTAATCTTCTCTGTCACTGAAGGTACACCAACCCTTTCACAAATAATATTTATTTCACATTTTTTCTCAAAAAGTCATTCTCATCTCAACAACATTTAGCATAGGTACACGAACCCTTCTCTATCATAAGCGAATGTTTTACACCATAAAGCATTGCAGAACTTACCACCATCTTAAATTTTTTTCTTCAAGACAAAAAGGTACTTTCCTAACACACAATAAGCCCGATGCATTCATCCACTTCAACCATCCAACTTGAGTTCTATTAATAAAATCTCCATCTGTATTACCATCACCTTGAACAATAGACCCAAGATATCTAAAACATTCACACCTTTTAATAAATTGATCACCCATTGTTACAGCTCTGCCATTAGATCTACAGCTAAAATTACAATCCATGTACTCAGTTTTAGATTTACTCAAACGAAAGCCTTTAAAATCTAATACAGACCTCCCTAATTTAAGTTTATTTTGAACTTTCTCATCTTATCCACAAGAAGAATATCATCAACAAAAACATACACCAAGGTATATCCTCCTTTAAATATCTAGTAAGGGCATCCATATAAAGCAAAAAGATATGGGTTTAAAGTCGATCCCTGATATAATCCAACTAAAATAGGAAAATACTTGGTCAATCCTCCTATTCGACACTATTAACAAGTCTAGTATATATTTTTTTAATGAATTGAATATAATTCATATCAATAGCTTTCTTTTCTAGAACTGTCCAATTAACTCCTTGAAACCTTATCATCAACTTTTCTTAAATCAATAAAAATCATATATAGATAGTCCTTACTCTCTCTATATTTCTCCCATCAAAGCTCTCAATAAATGTATAGCTTTCACAATAGACTTACCCAGAATAAATCCAAACTGATTTTGAGTAATCACTGTATAAGGCCTAAATCAAGACTCAATTCCTTCATATATTGTACACTCTTGTGCATCCTCTACTCGAGCATCTTTTTAGCTTTAAAAAAAATACTAAAAAATTTAGTAAGCCAAGAAATTCTCAAATCTCTTAAAGATTTCCACCCGTCTATTAGGATATCATGAGATCTTTCTGATTGAACAACCTTTATTTATTCTTTTTTAAGTTTTCTCAGATTCTTTTTAACTAATGCAACCAAAAAAATAGAAGCGACGATAAAAATACAAAATTTATGGAAAAATTACATACCTTCTCATGGATTTACCTACCTTACACTTAAATTTTCATTTTACACACATAACACTTTACCTATAGATGAAAAGATGAATTTGACTATTAAAAGGTGATATCGAGTGCTACTTTTTATATAATGTTTGTAATTATGAAAGTATAGGTGCGAGATAGGTAAATATGAAAATTTTGAGTGTTAAGTATGTAAAAACCCCAAAACTTTATTATTATTAACACTATTAAGATCAGTAAGATCGATCGTATTTTTAAAATTTCATTGAAAAGTTTATGAAAATAATATATTCTAAGAAAAACACTTTTTGATTTTCATCTTTAATACACTTTATTTGAATTAAATCGTCACTTTTCTTTTCTCTTTGTTAGGCTAGTTTATACATGTTAGGACTCAACTTGAAGCTTGGAATTAACCATGACCGAAATGGACGGTCGAACGGTGAAAATCAATTCTCTACTATTTTATGTTTATTACTGATAAATTAATATTCAAATAATAGATGAAAAACAGAAAAAACAATTAAAATTAAACGATAAAAATTTGTACCTTTCGGATTATTGTTCTCGTTTTCTATACACATTTGATAATCTTTTGTTGATCTTAATCAAAAACTTAAAACTTGAAGAATGTTAAAATACAATGAGTTATCTAAAGATAGCTGAGAAGTAATTATACTTCTAAACTACAGTAATCGAAGAAAAAGAAATTAATATGCATGTTGGTCTTTTATATCTCTATAAGAAATCTTTTACTATGCTAATCTTTTATATGAAATCTTTGAATATACAAATGCATGCATCAATGATTTTCTCTATATAAAAATACTACAAACTTCTATATGCATTAGCTTTAACTTTACTTTTACATCATACACTTTACATACGCATCTGTCGGTTCTCATTGACTTAGGAATCAGTGATTTACACATCACAATTATCTAAGGTGGAAAGGTCCTCAACTACCTCTGACCAATATTATCACGCCAACACAGCGGTTAGTGTCATAAACATTACATTATCTAAAGTGGTAAGCTCTGTGTACTCGCCCCTGATCGATCTTATCCCGTCGGCACAACGATTAGTGAACTAACTATCACAATTGTCTAGGGTGGTAGAAAAAAAAAAGTCTACACGCGCGGTATCTTGTTATCCCATATTTATACCAGTAGGGGGTGAACTTCTATTAACATGCACATACAAGCATCCAATTAGATAATGAGCTAACATATACATAATTTTCATTTAATTATTCAAAGCGTACATTATTTTCAAGGGATATTTGTGTTTATTTACTCAGATTATGCAACTCTATGATAATCTAAATNATCTTTTATATGAAATCTTTGAATATACAAATGCATGCATCAATGATTTTCTCTATATAAAAATACTACAAAAATTTCTATATGCATTAACTTTAACTTTACTTTTACATCATACACTTTACATACGCATCTGTCGGTTCTCATTGACTTAGGAATCAGTGATTTACACATCACAATTATCTAAGGTGAAAAGGTCCTTAACTACCTCTGACCAATATTATCACGCCAACACAGCGGTTAGTGTTATAAACATTACATTATCTAAAGTGGTAAGCTCTGTGTACTAGCCCCTGATCGATATTATCCCGTCAGCACAACGATTAGTGAATTAACTATCACAATTGTCTAGGGTGGTAGAAAAAAAAAGTCTACACGCGCGGTATCTTGTTATCCCATATCTATACCAGTAGGAGGTGAACTTCTATTAACATGCACATACAAGCATCCAATTAGATACATCTAATCAGATAATAAGCTAACATATACACCTTAATTGAATATAAACATCGTGTAACAATCTAATATCTTCATAAACTAATCCATTATGCAACTATTAAGGCGACAATATCAACATGCATATATAAAGTTTAGCCATATGAAAAATTCTATATGATTTAATTTCATTGTGTAAACCTTTAGTCTATTTAACAATACGAAGAATCTATTATGATCTACATATCACTGGAATAAATTATAATGAACATTATTGAAATTCCTAAATATATTTACTCACCTTAAGCTCAAAAGATTTCCTTGTCATTTAGTTTGATTGCTTGCACAATTTGAATCATTGATTTATCCAATGAGATATTAACTTTAACTTATTAACATTTCAATTTAACTTATATAATTAATAATAAAATAATACACCAAATACTAATTCATACCTTTTCTTTTTCACTTCTTTTAAAGTAAATAATTCTGATTTCCAAATCTTACGATGCAGAGTTCTTCGATTTAAGATTTATAAAATAAATTAGTATAAACTAATATAAATATTAATAAAATTTACTTAGATGAAAATAAATCTACACCAATTATACCTTGGTTCGACTTCAACTCCCGCAAGAATGCCAAAACGCACAAGCTAGGGCTGGTCGGCTTGATTCAGTTTTCCACACACCTATCCTTTATCTGATTTCAGACGTTAATTAAACTTATAATTAATAT
>JXCR01048360.1:26255-58181 GCA_002079205.1 Phalaenopsis hybrid cultivar | reverse complement strand
GCTTAGGCGCCAGAGACGATTTTTAGCATAACTTCTTCAATATACGTCAGATTTGGACAATTTTTGAAGCATTTCTTCATGCACCTCTTGGGGAATTCATTGTAAATGATAAAATGGACATTATAGAAGAATTTTGGGTGGTTATATGGAGTTTTAAAGAGGCACTTCAGACACCATTTGTAAGATTCAATGAATATGGAAAGTTTTGAAGAGACACTTAAGCATCTCTTGGAAAATTATAAAAAATACTCGGAAATATTTCTAAAATATCTCTTAGACTCTTAAATTAATTAGAAGAAGATAAGAAGACTTGGAGAAGAAGAATAAGGCTTGGGCATGAGCCCCAAGTGGGGCAGCAAGGTGAGAAAGAAAGAGAGAGAGTGAGAGATTTCTTCTTTTATTTTCACTCTGTTCTAGATGAGGATTGCAAGGAGGTTGCTTTTGCTATACATAGCGAGTTTGATTTCTATCAGAGATAAGTATTTTCATCTTATTTTGATTTTAATTTAGTACTTTGTTTGTATGTTTTCAATGTCTTTTTCAATGAAAAGTTCTTGTTGTATCTCCATATGCAGTGAGTAGTTTTCTTTACTCTTCCTCTTATAATGGAATTAGTATGCATGTGTAGGATATAGAATTGAGTAGAGTGAGAATATATTGTGATGATTTTACTTTATTCTTCATTTACATGTAAACTTAATCAACTTGCATGTTAAAATCTATTGTGTGAACATGTAAGATTCAGGATGGTGTTTTCTTAATCAACTGTGGTAGAATCACATGAGATTGTATGGATGAGATTGTAGTCCATATGGTTGAGTGCAAATAAATAGGAAAATAATCTTTGATGGGTGTAGAATTAGAGAACTTTAGAATGACAGGCTAAAGCCCTTAATTTTGTCTATTGTTTTAGGTTTTGATGCGAGATGTTAGCCTCCAAGTAGAGGGATAAGAGGGAACTCTAGAGTGAAAGCTAGTATCTTTCCTGCCTAGCCCGTCTTCAAAATTATTCAAACTTTAGATTAACCAATATTCTTTATAACATCTCTAGTAAGGGTAAAGAATATGATTGCTTCTATTTGTCACAATCTCTCTCACACTTGTTTTTACTTTTACACATGTCACTACTTTCATTGCATGAGGAAGAGTACTTTTAATATATTAAAAGCCCAACTTTCTGATTTTCACTAAGTATTTTATTTTAAAAGTAGAAGTATTATTGTAGTGATCATTGTAGGATAAAATCAAAACTAAACTTTTATCAACCTTCCAAGCTAGGGTGTGTTATTCTAAACTGGAATTTCTCTTAAAAGTCGGAGTGATTAACCCGATCTCTATGGGATAGATATTTGTGGCTTAATCAGAAAGCCTTATATTACTTGATAATGATAAGTATACTTGCATAAAATCCTTAGAAATATAATTGAAATCTTACTTTGCTGGGGATCAAGTTTTTGGTGTCATTACCGGGGATTAAAATCTTCAAGTAATGGTGTCAACTTCTTAAATTCTACATAAAAAATAATATCAGGATCAAATTTTTGGCACAGTTGTTGGAGATCGCAATGGTTGATCTTGACTTTTAGGAGAATTTTAGTTGAAGTAATTAGGCTTAGACTTGGAAAACTGTACTGTCATAAAAACTATTTTTGTGTGAAAATTATTTTTTGTATGAAAATGTGTTGTGAAAAAACTGTTTATTTGAAAAACAAGGTGTTTGTGAAAATGTTTTATAGTTTTGAATATACTTTTTATTTTATTTGTTTAATTATTAATATATTATTTGTTGTGTTGTGTATGCAAAATAAAGGATCTATAAGACTTATGTCTTATGATCCTGAGTTAGAAAAAAGGAAAAAAATCAAAAACAGAAAGGACTTGAAAAACTAGAAATGAAAATTGAAAACATTCAAAAAAATAACTTAGAAAATCGTCATAAATCATTGAAGGATTATGTAAATCCTACGATAGATGAAATTCACTCAAGTATACAAACCCCTGTCATAGAAGCTGACTCATTTGAAATAAATGCAACGATTATCCAACTAGTGCAGAATAACCAGTTTGGGGGAACTCCTTTGGAGGATCCCTATTTACACATATCAAGTTTTCTAGAACTTTGTGCTACATTCTGTTATATTGGCATGTCAGACGATGCTACTTGACTAAGGGTTTTTCCTTTCTCACTAAGGGATAAGGCTAAAATATAGTTATACTCATTAGCACCTGACTCTATTAAAATTGGGAGGAGTTAACTCAAAAATTCCTAGCTAAGTATTTTCCACCTTCAAGGACTACTAAGCTTAGAAATGATATTATCTCATTTTGTCAGTACAAATAGGAATCAATATACGAAACCTGGGAAAGATTTAATTAAATCCTAAGTAAGTGTCCACACCATGCTCTGCCCGATTGGTTAATCATTCAAACTTTTTACAATGGGTTAGTAGGATCCCTTAGGTCTATAATTGACGATGCCACTAGTAGATCATTAATGTCAAAACCATTTGATGTAGCATATGCTTTAATTGAAGAAATGGCTACAAATGAATTTCAATGGCCCTCTGTAAGGGGAAATCCTAAAAAGGTAGCCAATTTAAATGATACAGATGCATTTGCAATTCTTGCATCTCAGGTTGCTACAATATCAAGGAAGTTGGACCAACTTGGAATGAACCAACCTTAATTCACTTCAGTAAGTGAGGAAAATTCATTAGGGCTTATGATTGATTCTAACTTATCGTATGAGACTTTAAATACCATAAACAACCTGTATTCTAACTTTTACAACTCAGGTTGGAAGAACCATCCTAATTTTAACTGATATCATACTATTTGGGGTGGAAACCAACAATAGAAAAATAATCATGCAAATCCTAAAGGAAGATGAAATAATCATGGGAACACAAACTATAGACCTTCATATCCACCAAACTCTAACAATGATCAACAATTTGAGGATAAGAAGAGGTCTATAGAAGAAGTGGTATTGCAAATGGCAAACCAATTGCAAAGTCAAAATGCTGCGATTAGAAACATAGGGAATCAACTTGGATAAATTGCTAATTCACTTAGTCAATAGACCCAAGGAGCACTTCCTAGCAACACTGAGATCAACCCTAAAGAGAAAAATGATGAACAAATAGATGCTGTCCAATTAAGAAGTGGAAGAGAGATAGAGGGTGTGGTTAGAAAAAAGAAAGAAGTTGTGAAAGAAACAAAGGAAACTAAAAGACCTGAAGAACATGTGTCTAATGGAAAAATTAATAGCTCCAACTAAAATTAATTTAGAAAGACCACCACCTCTATTTACTCAGAGACGTAGACAGTATGAGTTGGATAAATAATTTTGAAAGTTCATGGAAGTACTTAAGAAGTTAACGATAAATATTCCTTTCGCTGAAGCTTTAGAACAGATGCTAAGTTATGCAAGATTTATGAGGGAGATATTAAACAAGAAAAGGAAGTTTTGGTATTACAAGACAGTTGCACTAAGTGAGGAGTGTAGCACTATATTTCAGAAAAGCATCCTAAGAAACTTAGAGATCCTTCTAGCTTAACAATTCATTGTGCAATTGGAGAAAGATTATGTGGAAAAGCTTTATGCAATTTAGGATCTAGCATTAATGTGATGCCTATCTCTATTTAGAAGGTTAGGTTTAGCTGATATTTCTGCAACTACTGTAACCCTTCAGTTAGTTGATGGATCTATCATTTATTCCAAAGGGGTTATAAAAGACGTGCTTGTTAAAGTAGATAAATTTATCTTTCCTATAGACTTTATTATATTAGATATGAAGGAAGATAAAGAAAATCTAACTATTTTTGGGAGACCTTCTCTTCTTACTGACAAACTATGATAGATGCACAAAAAGGAGAGTTGACTATGAATATTAATGACCATGAAACCACTTTTGATGTTTTAAAGGCTATGAAGTATCCAGCTGAGAAAATGATGACGATTTTTATTGGGTGGATGAAATTGATTATCTAAGTATAAACCATTTCCAAGAAAGTTTTGAGAGTAAGTTAACAGATGAGATTGAAATGGACTTTCATGATCAGTTGAAAATGTTGTTTAAAGAAGACTGTATGCATGTTCAGGAGAGGTGTGAAATGATGGATACTACCGAAAATAGTAAAATTTAATTCCATCTGTTGAAAAATCTCATGAACTTAAGATGAATGTATCCCATATAATTTTAATTCGTACCTATTTAGGGAATTCATCTACACCACCAGTCTTTATATCTTCAAATTCAACTCAACCACAAGAAGAACCTGAAATGAATGATGAAATCAGTAAAAGATCTCCTAAGAAGGAGTTATTCAAAATCACTGAATGGCATATTCCATGGTATACAGACAAAATGAATGAGATTCTGATGTTGGGGCAACCTGTGTAAACATTAGATACATCTGGTCGTCGATGTTATACCAAGTGCTTCGTGGGAGCTATTTAGTGTGATTGTTGTTATGTTGGATTGGATAATTGTGAGATGTTGGACTTTGATCCATGTTTGATGTGTAAGAGTGGATTGGATTAATGTTGTGAGGTAATTCCTTCATCATGTCTAGATTTGTATATGATTTTTGGTAGGAGTAGGTTGACGAGTCTGTTACGTCGTAGTTCTTAATCGGAGCTAAGCATTACCTTGAAGCATGCAGAGTTTGGACTTGGACCACTCCATGTCAACTCTATTACTTCCTTTATCTGACTTTGTCTTCACTAATTAAGGTCATGAACTTACATAGTGAACAACATCTGGATGAACTGTACCATTTTTATTTATCAGATTGTGTATACCTTATACTTAGAGTAACCCTAAAATTGTCAACACATGAGGGAATTATGGTCCATGGATGATAATCATATAAAGTTTTATAATGCACCCAAATTATTACTGTAGTTTTGTCTGTTAGAAATTGAAAGTAAGGAGGGGAAATGTGAGTAGAAGGGACAGAAAAATGTTTCAAATTTTTACCTTGTTTCCAAAAATACTACAAATAAATTTGTATTTAATTTCTAATGATTATTGTTATGTGGAGTCATCTTAAGGATGTTAGAATTTTAAGTATAGAAATAGAGTAGAAAAACTTAGTTGATATTTTTAGTGAAAAGGGTGAACCTAGTGTTAAGGATATTTATTGGAGAGCATGGAAAAATGAATAACTATCTTCAGGACTAAAAATTGTATTTATTTTTTTGAAAAAATAAGGATTCTTAGAATTTTTTTTTTTGAACATTTAAGGCTCTCTTAAAAAGTATTTTAAAAAATATATACATCTTTTCAAGTGAAGGAAAGTAATAAGTTTTAACTTTAGAGGAGGATAGTGGAATTCAAAATTATTTAAGGACTTCTTTAGATATAGTAATCCTCACATAAAAAAAAAGAAAAAATAACAAATGGATCAAAAAGATCCCTAAAAAAAGATACAAAAAAAAGAAAGAAAAAAAAAGTGAGGAGAAGCTTGAGGAGAAGTCCTAATAAAAAACTGGTTTCACTTGAGCCTTTATGGAGTAAAGAACTTAGAACAATTCTAAGCTTGCTTCTTATAATTATATTAGTAAAAATTATTTTTAAGAGAGTTCTTAAGTCTAGAAAGTAAAGTTCATAGGATCTAAAGTTTGAAAAATCTGCAAATATTTCTGAACTAGATAGGAAAACAAATTTCCAAGTTTGATGATAAATATTTTAGATCCTAGGATAGTCTGATTCACTAGAAGTTATTCTAATTTGAACTATCATATTTTCAGAATAAAATTTTAACAATTCTAAGGGATTACCCATTAACGCTAATCTACATAAATTATTTTAAAAATGTAGTACTACTTGAGGACAAGTAATGTTTAAGTTTGGGGGATTTTGATATGCCTAAAAATGTACTACTTCTCATGCTTTATTTTTTAAAGATATTGCACTTTTAAGGTATTTTTTTGTGTTTTTGGTTTTGGGTACATCAAATTGAAGAATTTGGAGTGATTCGAGCAAGAGGAACAAAAATGGACCAAAATGGAGCAAACCGGAGCAAATCAGGTCGAATCGGGGCACGCCGGAGCCAAAGAGACCTAAACTAGACACTTAAGTGCCTGTACCCGGTGCTTAAGTGCCAAAAATGGCATTTAGGTGGCACCAGATAGAGAAGAGGGCGCCTAAGCGCCCCAGAATCGGTGCTTAGGCACCAGAGACGATTTTTAACATAACTTCTTCAATGTACGTCGGATTTGGATGATTTTTTAAGCTTTGCTTTGTGCAACTCTTGGGAACTTCATTGGAAATGAGAAAATAGATTTTCTAGAAGAATTTTGAGTGTTTATATGGAGTTTTTAGAGGCACTTCAGGCACCATTTGGACGATTCAATGAATATGGACAGTTTTGAAGAGACACTTAAGCATCTCTTGGAAAATTATAAAAAAATGCTTGGAAAAGTTTTTAAAATATATCTTAGACTCTTGTATTAATTAGAAGAAGATATGAAAGCTTGAAGAAGATGAATAAGGCTTGGGCGTGAGCCCCAAGTGGGGCAGCAAGGTGAGAAAGAAATAGAGAGAGTGAGAGATTTCTTCTTTTCTTTTCACTTTGTTCTTGGAGAGGATTGTAAGGAGATTTTTTTTGCTATACAAGGAGAGTTTGATTTATATTAGAGATAAGTATTTTAATTTGAATTTAGTACTTTGTTTGTATGTTTTCAAAGTCTTTTTCAATGAAAATTTCTTGTTGTTTCTTCATGTGTAGTGAGTAGTTTTCTTTACTCTTCCCTCTTGTAGTGAATTAGTATGGATGTGTAGGATTTAGAATCGTGAATAGAGTGAGAATATATTGTGATGATTTTACTTTGTTCTTCATTTACATGTAAACTTGATCAACTTGCATTTTAAAATCTGTTGTGAGAACATAAGATCCGTGATGGTATTGTCTCAATCAACTGTGGTAGAATCACATGAGATTGTATGGATGAGAATGTAGTCCATATGGTTGAATGCAAATAAATAAGAAAATTATCTTTGATGGGTGTAGAGTTAGAGGACTTTGGAGTGACAGGTTAAAGCCCCTAATTTGGTCTATTGTTTTAGGTTTTGATGCGAGATGTTAGCCTCCAAGTAGAGGGATAAGAGGGAACTCTAGAGTGAGAGCTAGTATCTTCCCTACCTAGCCCGTCTTCAAAATTATTCAAACTTTAGATTAACCAATGTTCTTTATAACATGTCTAGTAAGGGTAAAGAATATAATTGCTCCTAGTTGTCACAATCTCTCTCAATACTTGTTTTACTTTTACACATGTCATTAGTTTCATTGCATGAAGAAGAGTACTTTTAATATATTAAAAACCCCACTTTCTGATTTTTACTAAGTATTTTAATTTAGAAGTAGAAGTATTATTGTAGTGATAATTGTAGGATAAAATCAAAACCGAACTTTTATCAATCTTCCAAGCTAGGGCGTGTTATTCTAAACTAGAATTTCTCTTGAAAGTCAGCGTGATTAATCTCGATCTTCGTAGGATTGATATTTGGGGCTTAATCAGAAAGCCCTATATTACTTGATAACGATATGTATACTTGCATAGAATCCCTAGAAATATAATTGAAATCTTAATTTTCTTTGGACCAAGTTTTTGGTGTCATTATCAAGGATTAAAGTCTTCAAGTATTAGTATCAAATTCTTAAATTCTACATATAAAATAATATCGGGATCAGGGCTCAGCACTACATCACCGTCGATGACCTTGTGGTCGAGAATGAACAACCAAATGAGACATTGGTGGACTAAAATCTATGATGGAGGAATTTAAGTATGAGATGTGAACCGTAACTCTAAGAACAATATCCAATTGGAATTCTTTTAAGTAGTATCCATGGCTCCATAACATTTCTCCTCGAGGGTTTTATCATCAAGACTTTTGAGAAATCGTTTAGCAAGGCTCCTAATCTTCAAGAAAAGGCAAAGAGTCTCAGTTTTCAAGAGAAGTGTGATAAGTAGAAATTGGTTAAAGCCTTTGAGAAGAAATTTGGAATTGTCATAGCGATGGATAAAAGCAAGCAGGCGATGAAGATTCAGACAGAACGACCGCAGTAAAGTTGTCAACTGTCATAGTAGCATGATCAACAATCATCTCAATAGAGGTATCTTCTAATAAAGAGAAGGTGCACCTTGTAAGATCTTCTAAGTAAATTATATCTCTATAAAGAAAAAGAATTTGGAAAGATGTTCCATAGTTTAATGAAGAGGTCTGATTTCTAGCTATCAGATCCCAGAAAGCCCGAAGAAGTTGATTAGAGGGATCACTTGTTGGATTACCCGAACCACGTGATACTCGGCAAAGCAGATGGATACCTAAGGGAAACTAACTTTGTCAGCAAATGAAGTACCTATTCTGAAAGGAATTGAGGAAACTGGTAACAACAAAATGGAGTACAACGTGTTAGCCTATCTTCAAAAATTGCTCATCAAACTTTGCATCTACAGCACTCTGATCATGTCAAAGGAGATGAGGGAAGCTCTGGTTAGGGTCTTGCTTGACCTAGAGTTTTTCTTATCTTAATTGTTCAATAAATCCTTGGATGAGGTCAACTTGTTAAGAGAACTGTACGATGTTACCTTTATAAAAAATGACTTATTGCTCAGTACAACGGACCATTACCGACCTCTGTACATTTCAGTCACCATTAGCAAATTTACAGTCTCCAGGTTGTTGGTTGAACCAAGAGCATCAATAAATGTGATGAACCTTCGGACTTTAGCCTACTTGGAAATTGATGCCCAAGACCTCAAAATGAATAGGATGATATTAAGAGGCATTAATTAGAGGGGAAAAAGAGCTAATGGATCACTAACACTACCTATAGTGACTAGTGATATGGCAAGGACAACATCAAAATTCCACATAACTAATTCTGAAACATCCTTCAATGTCTTACTGGGTCAACCCGGGATCTATGAATACTGAATGAATCCTTCATCTCTGCACCAATGTATAAAATACTATGAAAGTAGTCAAGAGCAGTGCTTTAAACAAGATTTACAACCATTTTTTGTACATGAAATAGAAATCCTTGAAGATGTTGCTTACTACGCATCTCCGAAGAAAACAATTTTCTTCAAAAATGCCACTCCAAATGAAGCAAAAGGGCTAGAATAGACACAAGATGAAGAACATCCAACATCCAATTCTAGTTCAGCAACCCCTCACCACTCCCTTGTGGTAAGATGGTGAAGGTTTCTCCAGAGCTTGCATCGGAGGTTGAGGCCAGAGACGAGGTCAAGGAAGAAACGATGGTATCGATGAACGAAAGAATTTGGTGATCAACATTGATCGGTAATACAATTATGAGGAAGAAGAATTCAATAAAGAAGCAGTGATGATAAATCCGACAAAGCCCCAATTTTAGATTTCACTAATATGTGCAGACTGTGGCCCTAACTCAAATCCATTCTAATAAGGTCGAAACTTTGCTGGTCAATGAGGTATTGATGTAAAATTAATTAAGTTCTATTGGGGTTCTGCTTCTTCCAACCCCGAATATTATGTAAAACTAGAAGATGTTGCTTAATCTAAATTAATGGAACTCCCTTTTTAGTGGTGTTTTCCTTGTGTTTAGAAACTAATTCAATGTGGGCAGTGGTCAAAAGACTAGTCACTCATTTTTTAGAAATTATGGAGTAGTATCGGTCAACCTTTTAGTTCAAAGCAGTGTCTTGGTTCGATGCGGTAGGGTCAGTGGACGATACAAAATTTTATCTGGTTGTTACTGAAGAGCCTAATGATGATTGATTGGAAGCTTAAGAAGACTTTAAAGATTCTTTAGTTGGAGATGCTTTGCCAAAGTTTGAAGAAGAAATTAAGTTAACAATTGATGAGCTAAGAGAAGTTAACTTTGGGACTAGCAAAGAGCCAACTTTTGTTAGCTCCTTGCTCATTGAAGAAGACTCTGCAAATATAGTTAAATTGCTAATGAAGTTTAAAGATTGTTTTACTTGGAGTTATGAAGAAATGCCCAGATTAGCTCTGGAGGTTGCAATGCATAAGTTGGGATTGAATCAAGCCACTATTCTAGTCAGACAAGCTCCTAGAAGAACGCATCTAGAAATCGAGCAACAAGTCATAATAGAAGTTAAAAAATTTATAGATGCTAAGTTCATCCATGATGAATAGTACCCGACCTGGTTGGCCAATGTGATGCCAGTTAGAAAGAAGAATGGTCAGATTCGAGTGTGCATGGACTTCAAAGATCTGAACTAAGCATGCTTGAAAGATGAATTCCCACAATAAATTTCAGAGTTGATGATTAATATGGATGTATCTTTAGGATATATTCAAATATGATGGCGCTAGAAAATGAGAAGCTCATGGCTTTGAGAATGTTGATTGGAGTGTATTGCTAGACGGCAATGCCATTCGGGTTGAAGAACGTCGGTGCAACTTATCAGCGAGCAATAACAAGGAACTTTGATGATCTCATCCATAATCAAGCTGAATGTTATGTGGATGACGTAGTCATTAAGAGTAATTTAAGGCACGAAAGATTTTATGTTTTGAAAACTGTTTTTGAGCGGCGTTGACCTCACTTTTGGTTGAGGTTCAGTTTTTCCTCTTTAGTAGCCTAAGGTCTAGCCATATGACTTGACCTCACTTTTGGTTGAGGTTCAGTTTTTCCTCTTTAGTAGCCTAAGGTCTAGCCATAGTGACCTCATTTTTGGTTGAGGTTTAGTTTTTCCTCTTTAGTAGCCTAAGGTCTAGCCATAGGACCTCATTTTTGGTTGAGGTTTAGTTTTTCCTCTTTAGTAGCCTAAGGTCTAGCCATAGGACTTTTCCTATTGACTATTCCTAGAGAACTAGACTTGGAACCCTCACCATTAGAAATTCCAAACCCTTCTCCACTCAACCTGGAGCTCCATATATTGCTCCCAACCTCTATGTACTTAGTAGGTAGGGTCACTGTGGGGGAAACTCAGGAAGAGTCATCCCTAGGGCTGCTGGACCTTAGGGTTGACCCTGGGTGTTGGTCTGGAGCTAAGGCACTCACTACACTCATATATTGCTCTCATCCTCTAAATATTTAGTAGGTGGGGTCACTGTGGGGGAAACTCAAGATGAGTCACCCTTAGGATTGCTGCAGTACTTAGTAGGTGGGGTCACTATGGGGGAAACTCAAGATGAGTCACCCTTAGGATTGCTTATCTCTAAGTACTTAGTAGGTGGGGTCACTGTGGGGGAAACTCAAGATGAGTCACCCTTAGGATTGCTGGATTGACCTTGGGTGTTGGTCTGGAGCTAAGGCACTCACTACACTTATCTGCACTCACAATCACTTACGGGTCACTGTGGGGGAAGCTCATGATGAGTCACCCTTAGGATTGCTGGACCTTAGGGTTGACCGTGGGTGTTGGTCTGGAGCTAAGGCACTCACTACACTCATCTGCACTCACAATCACTCACAACTCTGAGTCGGTTGACCTTGGGTGTTGGTCTAGAGCTAAGGCACTCACTACACTAATCTACACCCACAATCACTCACAACCCTGAACTCAAATCTCTAGCCTAGATCCCTTGATCTTTTGGGATACTCATGTAGATGGTCCCCTAAATCTACTAGCTAGGGCTATGGTTTAGCTAAGACCACTATGTAGAGGACCCAAAATGAGGTTTCCTTTGGTCCACAACTTATTGGTTATGATTGGTACCTCAAATAGATCAAAATACCCATCTTGGCCTTTTACCCCTAAAGCACCCCCAAATTACCAAAATACCCCTCATTGACCCAAAATTCCAAAAAATCCAAAAATTCCCAGAAAATCCCAATAAATACCAAATATTCCCAATTTTATTTCTCTCAACTACCATATGACCCAATTGGCCAATTTGACCATCTTTAACCAAAATCCCCAAATTGCCCTTTAAAGATCCAAATTTCCCCAAATCCATCTTAAATGTCCATCAATTGGGTCTCAATTGACCCCAATTCCAATACCAAACTCAAAATCACTTTTGATATGACCAAAATAAACCAAATCCAAGCTTAATTGGTCCATGATTTGAGCCCAATTTTGATTGGGCCAAAACCCCAATTTTGACCATATGACTTAATCTCAGCAAATTGAACCCATAGCCTAGTCAATTGGCCCCAATTGATATTGAAAAATCTTGATAACATTCATATACATCAAAATAAACCATGAATTAGCCTTGGTGAAGCCTCAAATCCATTTAATTTTGGCCTAAATCCAAAATTCCCAAATTTAGTCCCAAATTGGCTAAGTCCCCAAATTTCACCCAATTGATTGCCTTAACCTCCAAATTGGCATCCAATTCATATTGAAAACTCTTCATGAGGTCCCTTTTGACCATTTACAACAATCAATTTGGACTTATCCCAAGGCTAAGCCAAGCTAGACCCAAGCCTAGCCTAACATGACCCAATTGATTAAAGTTCAAAATTCCCTCAAATTGGCCCGCCAATTGAGCTCAAAACCACTTTCATCCTTCACCAAAGTTGTTCCTTGTGATCATCTAAATCAAATTCAACAATTAATTGAGCCAATTGACATAGCTAACCTAGCCCAAACCCNATCAAACTATGGAGCTCCTCTGCCCTCCACCTAAGCACCACATTACACCTCTTGATTGGCCACGACAGCCACTATAATCCCATTTTTATAAAAGGCCACCTACATGGCCGTTAAGCTAAGTGCTGAAATTTCCTTAGAGAGGTCTCTCCAAACTTTACACAGAGCTTCCCTAAGATCCCCTCAGTGCATTCCAACCATTTTTCCTCACCCATTCTCATTGCCAGAGCCCAATTTTGAGCTCGAAACCCTGCCAAAAACTAGGACAGAGCCCAATACACCTCCAGACTCCACCAAACTTCAATTATTTGTGCCCACACCTTCACAAGAGTGAAAGAAGCCAAAGCCCCATCACATTCCCCTTCCACAGAGCCTCTACCATAGCTCGAGACCAACACCCAAATTCGCAGAGCCCCATCAAATCCCTCTTTCACAGAGCCTCTACCATAGCTCTAGACCAACACCCAAATCCGGCCGTAATCGAATTCATACCTAGGCCTTACACCAAGACCAGGGACTTAATCCCTAGCCTCCTTGGACCTCAACGAACGTACCGAGCACCTCTGCTCGAAGCTTCCCTTCTCAGAGCAAAGGTATAAAACTCCTCCTCCTCCCGAGCTTATTTTGATTCTCTATTTACTTAAGCTTGATTTCATGACATCTTAACCATATGGATATGTTTGTCTCACTTAGACGAGTCCATAGGATCAAACCCGAAGGTTTTAGTGTGGGCGGGCACGGGATCATTCCATCGAGGATGATGACGGGGAGTCGTTCGATCAAGCGTGTATCAAATTGACAGGGAAGATCGAGCCGGATAGCGCTTCAGGACATAAACAGCGGACCGAGTCAGCAGCTACGTGGAAGCGGTGTCCAAGCAGAGCTCGCCACGCATGCCTTCGGAGCTGCCTAGGATCTTCTCAGCGGTTTAAATAGATAAATAGGGCTTTTCTTATTTATTTAAATACCCTTAACTTAGAAAATTTTAAATAGATAAATAGGGCTTTTCTTATTTATTTAAATACCCTTAACTTAGAAAATTCATAATTAAATAGATAAATAGGGCTTTTTCTTATTTATTTAAATACCCTTAACTTAGAAAATTCATAAATTAGATAAATAGGGCTTTTCTTATTTATTTAAATACCCTTAACTTAGAAAATTCATAACTTTGCGTAGAAAAATCACCGGCGGCAACCAACAAGAGCGCGCCACACATGTCTTCGGAGCTGCCTAGGATCTAGTCAGCAACGCGCTGTTTAAATAGATAATAGGGCTTTTTCCTATTTATTTAAATACCCTTAACTTAGAAAATACATAACTTTGTGTAGAAAAATCACAAAATAAAAATAAAAATACCCTTTTACTTAGTGAACAGAGGAGAATAATGTGGAGTAATNAATCCAAGCACATTTGCATTAAATTGCTGTGATGGATTCCTCTGGGTTCCCTGAGCTCCTAGCCACCTTCCTCTGGCCAGCCTGCCNATATCGGCAACCTGCAAGGCCAAGGCCTTGTGCTCACTTTGCTACTATCGACTGTTTCTTGGTCTTTCAAGAGACCAAATTGCCCCCTACAAACATGCAGTATCTTGATGTAGACCTACTCAGCTTAGCACAACTAGCCCAATCAGATCACTGTACCCCTCAATGCCTAAATGCTTATTTTTTCTGAAGATCAACCTCTTCTCTGGTGCACTCTTCAGGTACCTCAAAATCCGATCCACTTCATCCTTGTGACCCTTCCGCGGATCATTCATGTAATGACCCATGACTTGTTCTTATCAAAAGTACCAAGTTCCTCCAACATCACAGCCTTCAACTTTGGATCCTCATTAGCTATCTATCAACACTTATGTATAGAGACAGTGTTATGTAATGAGTGCTCCGTGTAAGGATAATTTGTTAGAGTATGACAAACTAGGCAATGTCATGTGAGAAACAATACGATTAGGAGAATAACAATCAGGATGAAGACGTCCTCCTTAAAGCCATGGGAGTGAGAGGAGAAGGAAAAGGAACCATATCATTTACGTAATCGAATTCTGAGGTGGATGGCATAGGTGTCTCAGGACTTGGGTGGATCGAGACAAGGGGCTTGTTGGCACAAGTGACATGACGGGCACTGTTCTCTCATTTTGCCTCCTCCTCCTTGTATACACCCTCAACTCCACTTGAACTTGCATTTCACCACATTTGAATTCATATTCCTCATTTTTCGGCTCTTCCTCAGTCTATACTTCTCACACAACAGGACAATACATCGTTCCCACAAGTGCTAATCTCTCACCATCACCACTCTCCCCCTCTTGCCTCATACCTCAAGTATCTGGCGAGTTACCAAATGGTGAGGTCACTGTCAAGGTGTAGTACGATTCAAATTCTCGAAAATTCATATCCATACTCAGATTCCAGCAAACAACCTCTTCTGAGTGGCTGAATAACCCACAAAAACACACTTCACAGCTTTGGGATCCAGTTCTCTTATTGATGGTTTATTATCCTTTACAAACATACACTACCAAATACTTTCAATGGGAGAACCCCACCATTATCTTCTTTCAAAAACTCACAAGAAGATTGCCACTCCAATGCCCTTGATGACATTCTGTTGATCAATTGAGCGGCAATTAAAATAGCTTTCCCCCACTAGTGCTTTGGGACATTCATAGAGATCATCATGCTTCGTGTACCTCTAGAAGGTGTCTATTCTTTCTCTTTGCTACTCTGTATCGTATCAGTGCGCATGAACATGTTGTTTGATGTTGTAACCTTTGGGTTAACAGGTACTCTCCAAACATCTTGTTGGTGTACTTTGTCCCGTTCCCAGATCTCAATACCTTCATTGTTGCATCGTATTGAGTCTGAATCGCCCTGTGAAAGTCTTTAAAGAAGGCAAGCACGTCACTTTTGTTACTCATCTGATATAACTAGCACACGAAAACCAATCAATGAAAGTCATAAAATGTCTGTAGTCATTCATCATAGTTGTAGAACAAAGTCACCATATATTTGAGAGCACCAAATCAGGAATACAATAACTTATATTGCCATGACTAACATAGGTTATTTTCGTATGCTTACCAAACTCACAAGCATCACATACAAATTTTTATTTATTTGTCTTTTTATATAAAGACAGATACAAACGACTCAGTAAACTACACAAAGAGTGTCTCATGTGTTTGTGATGTAGCAACAACACTTTCTCTGCACTTCTCCCAGATCCTCTTTCTCTAATACTTTATCATGGATGTCAATGCTGAGTCTATCTCATCTCTATCCAAGTACTAGAGTTCACTATGCCACATGTCAAATCTAAGTCTCGGGCCAGTCCCATTCTTTTGAAAGATAATCTTAAGAATATCAAATGAAACAACATATTTAGTTGTAGTATAATGACACTAATAGATAAGAGATTCACTGGAAAGGAATGACATGCAAAACATTAGATATAGTTATAGAATTGGTACTCCTCACTATACTCTTACGAACCACAGACTGTGTTATACCATCACTAGTCTGAATGCTTTCTGGAACTGCTTGGTGAGTATATGACGAGAACTCATTAGAAGCATCTGTCACATATCGAGATGCATCAAAATCAACTATACATTCTAGTGAGCTTGTGGTGGATATAGAAGCATGAGCATTTATATTAAGAGTACCTTTGGATGAATGAGCATACGTAGCAGTGTTCCCCTTGGATGACGATAACGTGGATGTATCCCTAGTCACATCACCTGCCACTCTCTGCTTCCTCTTCAACATCTCCAGGAGCGCGTGATATTCATCGGTAAAGTCCACCCGCCTTTCCCTCATTCTCCGCTAACATATTTTTCTTCTGGCCCTCTCTTCCACCTCTTGGGCCCCCACAATTACGACTACAACCTCTAGGCAGTTTACACGCACCCTCTCTCTTCTTGGGTGGCTTTGGACAAGCTTTGTTCAGGTGTCTCACTTCTCCACAGTTTTAGCAACAACGGGCCTCCCCCTAGGCACTTGTCATACTTGGGCTCAAGGCAGTCAAAGTTGATCATGTGCCTGGAAGTTCACTCGTCTTAGAGTGTAGCATCATACATCGAAGGAATTGTTGCCTAGGCTAGAAGGATCGATCTCTGATCCAAGGCTGGGATCAAATGAGCCAGAAATTGCATAGTTTTCATTTGTGTAATGAACTCCTTCATGCACCTCGGATCATCACAACTCGACATCGGTGAGAATTGATCAAAATCTACCTATAATCGTTCCAAATTCATGAAGTACTTCTGAATCAATCCATCACCTTGAACCACTGGCCCTATCCTCATTTGGTTCTTAGCTTTAACATAGATATTTTTCAGCTTTAACCGGGTGTTGCTCACTTTTCGAATGCTATTCACCGACAAGGCAATCGATGAAACCATCGAGTTAAGCAGCCAGGTGTAAAACAAGGCATGTGCGGTCCTCCACTCATCCCTCTCAAGTCACTTTTTGGCTTGAACCCTGTTAGATGTCCCTCTAAGATCTTTCCCACTAGAACAACTTCGATCTGCATGACTAACTCAGATATGTGTCTGATTCATTAAGTTTCAGATCCACATGAGAGAGATCTTACTTCACTTGTGTAGGAGCACGTGTTGAGGTGGCGGTTCTCATCGAGACGCTAGCTCTTTGTAGAAGCTCAACTAAGACCTTCAGAACCTTAGGATCCATCTTCTCCAGAATCTTCAAACATTTACCTCCCGCACTATCTCCATCTCCTGACATCCTCAATTTGTTATTCCCCAGCCTTTATCGTCCTCTCATGCATGTAGAACCAAAGATCTCTCCTCCACTTCTCTGATTTCATGTACACTTCACCCCTGCCCTGCCCGAGCCGCTTAGACAACTCTATGATGATCCAATAACCGAATGTATCATCACTTCAGTCCTAGAGCACGTCTGAGAATTGTAGGGGTTCACACCACGATCCCCTCATTGTCGTAGTTGCCTTCCCAACGACTGTCGGGATTGCATCGCGAGGGTTCTCTGTCGCGATCCCGTTGTTGCCTTTCCAATGACTGTATCACGAGCCTTTTCTGTCGCGATCCCTTAGTTGCCTTCCCAAACACTATCGCAAGGGTTCTCTTTCGTGATCCCTCAGTTGCCTTCCCAACGAGTTGCGATCTAGTAGTTCCCTTACCGGCGAGCAGCTTTCTCCTCGTTGTCTTCCTAGTGAGCTCTTGTCACGAATACTTCGCAATGACAAAGCATAAGGAAAGGAAAATCGGAGCTCTCGGTCTCTGCAATGATCGAGCAAAACCAACGATGCTGATCCCGACAATCGAATGCCACCAACGATGGTTGGCTGCTAGGGTTAGGGCTCTGATACCAGATAGAAATTGAGCATGTATATTAAGAATACTTTTGGATGAATGAGCATAAGTAGTAGTGTTCCTCTTGGATGAAGATAAGGTGGATGTATCCTCAGTCACATCATCTGCCACTCTCTGCTTCCTCTTCAACATTTCTAGGAACTCATGATATCGGTAATGCCCACCCGTTTCTCCCTCATTCTCCGCTACCATATTTGCGTGGAAGCCCTCTCTTCAACACCTATGGCCCCTACGATTACCACTACGACCTCTAGACAGTTCACGCGCACCCCTCTTCTTGGGTAGGCGGGTTTGGACAAGCTTTGTTCAGGTGTCCCACTTCTCCACAGTTATAGCACTTGCAGACCTCCTCATTGGCACTTGTCATACTTGGGCTCGAGGCAGTCAAAGTTGATTGCTTGCCTGGAAGTTCACTCGGCTCAGAGTGTAGTCTCATGCGACTTTCCTTATGTATCATCACGATGATGGTCTCATATAGTGAAGGAATTGTTGCATGGGCTAGGAGGACTGATCTCCTCTGATCAAAGGCCAAGTTCAAATGAACCAAAAATTGCATAGTTCTCATCTATGAAAAGATCTCCCCCTTCATGCATCTTGGATTATCACAACTCGACATCGGTGAGAAGTGATCAAAATCTACCTACAACCGTTCCAGATCCATGGAGTACTCTTGAATAGATCTATCACCCATGTTAAATCTGGACCACCCTCGTGTGGTTCTTAGCTCCAACATAGATATTCTTCAGCTTTGCCCAGACGTTACCCGCTTTTTGAATGCTATTCACTAATGAGGCAATCAATGAAACCATCAAGTTGAGCAACCAGGTGTAAAACAAGGCATGTGTGGCACTCCACTCATCTCTCTCAACACTGTCACTTTTTGGCTTGAACCCCGTCAGATATCTCTGAAATATCTTTCCTACTAGAGCAGCCTCGATCCGACTTGACCAACTTAGCTATGTGGCTGGTTTATCAAGTTTCAGATCCACATGAGAGAGATCTAGGTTCACCCGTGTAAGAGAATGTGTTGAGGTAGCAGTTCCCGCGATACACTTGCTCCTTGTATGAGCCCGACCAAGACCTTCAGAACTTTAAGATCTATCTTCCCCAGAAGCTTCAAACCTTTTCCTCCCGCACTATCTCCATCTTGAGGGAGAGTGTTGAGAATTGTATATAGCTTGAGATCATATTTTTAAATAGGAAATATAGAATAAATCTAGGGATTTATTTGTAAAGAATACTGTAAGGCTCTATATAAGATCAAGACTTTAATGAATAGTTGAGGTTTTTTGAACAACTATTTATATTTTATTCAAGTATAATGCACCGCAAAAGATGATCTTTAAGTTCAACAGCTGGTTCGGAAGTTCTGAAATTGCAGAATGATCTTCAAGTTCAGCTGTATGCAAAAGGACGATCAAATGACCACAGTTAATAATCAGATCTCCAAATTATAAGCCCTTGGTGGTCAAGAATAAATTTTTAGCTCGCTACGGTCATTTTTAGTTTTAAGAAATTTGAGTTACATTTAGTATAACAGAACTTCTTAAATTTATGTTACGTAACAAGCTTTAGGATCTACCACCAAAACTAAGGGGCAAGTTGATTGCTCTCAATTAATCACATCAAACTTCATACGAGTAATTAGTAAGCTGAGATCCATCCCTCGCTTCCAAAACTACTAAAACTTCATAGTCAAAAAGTTGATAGCATCATAACAAATGTGTGTAAATATGAAATTATAGGTGTAAGATATGTAGATACATAAGAATTGTGTGCTATGCATGTAATTGTCCCAATATGTATTTATAACAAGCAGCTCCATGTTAGAGTGTGACCAGAAACTTACATGGCCATTGAAGACAATGTCAACACCATATGAGTATAGTAGTTCTTCCATTTCCACCCTCATGCACTCCACCTCCCTATAATGTGCTTTATACGTACTATACCACGGAGCATGCCACGTGGCAATCAACCAAGGAGTAACTCTTCTATCTACAGAAGACAATTCCCTTTGCAGCCACGCATACTGCTCTCCTGTCATGAAATAAATAATATTTAGTAATGACTAAACATAAGTGCCAAAATAGACCCGTGACAATTTATATGTGGTCATTTTAAAGTGAGTCTATAGTGTCAAATTAGTCTCCATACTATTTAAATTGGGGCATACTATTTAAATTGGGGCTACAAAGTGGACTATTTCAGCCCAAATATTAAAAATTCTAACTAAATTACACTTTTACAGACTCTAGCACAAAAATAAATCACTGCAAAAAATCAGGGGACTATTTTGACACTTCTCACCTAAAGATTATTAGAAAAATGAATGTATGCTTGGATACTGGGAGAGTTGGAAAAGTCGAGGAAAAGGAAAGTGAGGGAAAAGGAGATCAATGAAAAAGAATGTCGATGGATTAAAACATTCGTTATGACTCCAAATGCAATATAATTTAGCCATCAACCTTTTGATCCAAATTCAAAGAGATGTTGAGGTTCTGAAATCATCACGACAAGATTATGACATTGCACGAGCATGTTCGTTGAGGCAAAACACTATTGATAAATGCCAAATTACCATCATAAAACAATATACGTAAAAAAAACTAACAAGTTTTTAATGTAAAAAGGATGAAAAAAAATCAAGATAATCAAAATCAGCATTGAATGTCTCTATGATAACTTCAATATGTGTAACAGCACTCCATAAGCACCATAGATAGAACAAGTGCTCTAATATAAAATATCATTCAATATATTTACAAGGAAAATAAAAGAACCACGAACATAAGCACGCCTGACTTATTGTAGGAAATGAAAAATGCTAGCAACTTGAGCTTACCCGACTTATTGTAGGAAACGTATGCACCAAGCATGACAAAATGTATTCCTCCAGCTTTAAAGGAGTAGTAAAACGTGGATTCTGAACCACTTTCTTTAGTGGGGAATGCAAATCTTGAACTATATGCTTCAAAAGTCTTGCCATCCAGCTGTTCTTCCTCCTCATGGTTTCCTTCTACCACCATTATTGGAATTTCTGACACTATAGGCTCCATGAACCTGAAAGAGATTTCTCTATTATACTTCTAATCGAGAAACAAATTTCATAGAAGGTAATAAGCAGAATTAGACACAGCAAAATTCCAGAAACATCACAGCAGCAGTAAGTTCCTTGTTGTGAGGACTAGCTTGGACGGCTTAGGTTGCCTCCATGTGACCTAGAAACACCCAAGGAAAATGCCTCCTCTGCAATGCAAAGGCAACGGTCCATATATCAACCAAATCCAATCCCCCTAGTAATTGGAGTCTCGTTCAATGGGTGCACCCATTTTGTATTATTTAAGAAGACAAATTAAAATGATAGCTAGATTAGCATCAAATATGGAGTCAAACAAATATGCCTAAGCTACAAGAGTGAAGTGTTAAAAAGTGCCCCGACTTTTTACATGAGTTTATTTTAGGGTGCCCTTGGGGCGGTTGCTTTTTGAAGAAGCAGCTTTGAAGTTGGATGCTCTTGGAATAACAGTCATACTATTTTGATAATATGTTGCATTGACATGCCTAGAGATATAAATTCGCTGAATAACTGCAGTTTTCAAAATAATTACAGCAAAATAATAAAAACAACTTCAACAGTACTGAAAATAAGCCAGGAGTCCAATTTCTCCAATAGATCAATATTAAGTCATCACTTTGCGCGAAATATTACAATAATAAAATACAAAAAACAACCATAATATTATAATGACGTTCGTCTTCATGTCCAGACAATTAAGTCTTCGAGATAATTTTCTGATTATAATATCTCTTCTGACTTAGTCACTATCCGGAGTGAAGTTTTCTATATCATTAGCCCATCAAAAAAATCTACAATATTCACTTCATATTTATTGAACAACAATAAAATATCCTCCCATTAAATGTCATCTCTTCTTAATGTATTTTAAGAGCAGTGCATACCACAATGAAAAAATAAAACTCTTGAAGTGCTTGATGACCTTGAACTCGCTTTTTTTGAGATTATAATACATTATAGTTTTAGTTAACAAATTAGATTACATATGCAGTAGAACACCAAAAAAGAAAAATATTATAGTTCATAATCAGAAAAAAAACACATAAGAAAAATTATGCATCTCTAAAGTTATAACCTTGAAAATTAAAATATCAAAATATGAAAGAGAAAATAGACATCAATCAATCCTTAATACATTTGAAATATTAAACATCAACTAGAAGACACTACCAAATATTAATTAAATATACTCGATGAGTTCACTAAAGCAAATGTAATTTCTTCTCTTACATGGATCACCTCTTGAACACTTATTTCATCTGGTGCATTGAAGTCATTCACACTAAGGACTTCCTCGAGCAATGATTGTCCTACCTGATGTTCGAATGTTTCTACAGGTATGCATGTTAGATCTTCATCTAAAACCCTGAAATCAACATCGCCCCGAGATGGATGCCTCCGCATAAAATTATGTAAAGTTGTCGTCGCAACAACTATCTTTTTCTGCTTTTTGAAGGAATAAGTCGGCATATCTCGGAGCATAATCACTTCTACTTCCATATGTCGAATGCTCTATCGATCCGTAATGATGAGTGTATTCTGTTGAACAATTCATTCATTCCTCTAATCACATGGCTATTGCGCTCAAAATTAAGAATACGGTACCTGCAATAGGGAAGGGCTTTAAGAAACCTCGTTGCATAGGATATCCTGAATCTAAGAGGTAATATTTTTTTGGCTACTAACTTTGTTAGTAAATCTCTTAAAATTTAACACTTCATATATGGTCATGAATGTACTAAACAGATTGAGGCATCAAAAATTTGTATTAACATTGTCGAGTAAAAAATCTAAACATGAGACTATCATAGGCATCCTTTCTCATTCAGTCATTATGAACGTAAAAACACATGTTAAAGTCACGAACTGCTAAGATATTGTGTTGCAGGTGCATAATATCCGACNAAAAGTTTCAAAATATTTTGAGTTCATTTAATAACTTAAATTGATTTTTAAAGATAAATGCCACTCTTAACATTTAAATGAACCACTCTTAACAATTAAATGATTTTTTAAAAATCAAAATATAACTCAAAAAATTATGAAATCACCACTCTTGGCACTTAAATGATTTTCTAAAAATCAAAATATAACTCAAAAAATTATGAAACTTAAGGCACTTAAATGATTTTTTAAAAATCAAAATATAACTCAAAAAATTATGAAACTTAGTTTTTTCTTAAATGATTTTTAAAAATCAAAATAAAACTCAAAAAATTATGAAACTTAGTTTTTTGAGTTCTATTAAATGATTTTTTAAAAATCAAAATATAATTCAAAAAATTATGAAACTTAGTTTTTGAGTTTTCTATTTTTAAAATCAAAATATAACTCAAAAAATTATGAAACTTAGTTTTTTTGAGTTCTCTGTGATCATATTTTTAAAAATCAAAATATATCTCAAAAAATTATGAAACTTAGTTTTTTTGAGTTCTCTGTAATCAGAAAAAAATCAAAATATAACTCAAAAAATTATAAAACTTAGTTTTTTGAGTTCTCTGTGATCAGGGGAATCAAAATATAACTCAAAAAATTATGAAACTTAGTTTTTTGAGTTCTCTATTATCAGGGGTGTTTTCTAAAAATAAAATTATATTTAAAATAAAAACTTGATTTTTAGCCTATTTTAAATATTTGAATAATTATAAAATAATATTTAAAATAAAAACTTAATTTTTGGCCTATTTTAAATATTTAAAATAATTATAAATTCATGAAAATCACAAAAATAATAAAACTCATGGAAATGTTCTAAATTGCTTACTAATTACTTATGAACAATTAGAATATTTTTCCTGATTTTCTAGATAAAGATATTTATTTTCAAAGCTTAAAAATAATTTTGAAAGGCTAAAAATGAGTTTTCACTAAAATAATTCCAATATATCAAGGAAAAATCAGGGAAATATAAAATTTTCTCCTTTGAGTTCTCTGACCATAAAGAGATTTTTCAAAAATATAAAACTTAATTTTCACCACCTAAAATATTTTATTTTTATTAAATATCCCAGAGATTAAAATAATTCTAATAAATCACAAAGAATTCAACAAATCATGAAATTTGGTCCAAAGGCTTCCCTGGTCTAAGTCTAGCTCCAGTAAAAATTTCAAGGGATTAAAATTTACCTAGGTTAAGTTAGGAATTTTCTTTGAAAAATCCTATATTTGCATTAAACTAATTATATAAATTAAATTAATTTTTGAAAAATCACATTTTCTGCTTTGATTTCTCAATTAACCCATGAATGAGGTGTTAAATTTTGAAAAATCACATTTTCTCCTCTGATGTCTTAATCGACCCATGAATGAGGTAGGAGAAAATTAAAAATCACATTTTCTCCTCTGATGTCTCAATTGACCCATGAATGAGGTAGGATAAAAAATAAAATTAAATTTTTAAAAATCATATTTTCTCCTCTGATGTTTCAATTGACCCATGAATGAGGTAGGATAAAAATTTCAAAGTCATTGAAATTGAATTTGTCTTAATTGACCCATGAATGAGGTAGGATAAAAATTTCAAAGTCATTTGAATTTAATTTTACTAAATTTATGAAGTGTTAAAGAGCCTTAGGGGCAAATGTGTAATTTTGGAAATTTTGCCTTAATTAACATTTAGGATTAATTCAAGGCTTAGGGGCAAATGTGTAATTTTGGAAATCTTGCCTTAATTAACATTTAGGCTTAAGTCAAAGAGTAGGGGCAAATGTGTAATTTTGGAAATTTTGCCTTAATTAACATTTAGGCTTAATTCAAGGAGGGGAATGGGTAGCCTCTAATCTTAATCAATTTACTTGGTGTTTGAAACACAAAGGGGTTAATTGGTAGAAACCAATTGCACTTTCTTAATTAGGTTAATAAATTTCCAAATCATTAAAAAAATTTGGAAGTTTATTAAGATTAAATGATCCTAGACTTAGAGGTATGATTTTTGAAGTCAATAACTAATCAATATAATAATTAAATGATCCTGGACTTAGGGGTATGACTTTGGAAACCAATAATTAATCAATTTAATACCCCTATTTTGATTTTAAATAAAATCCAAATCATGAATCATGAACACCTAAAGTTTAACCCTTTTCAAAATTAATTAAGATACTCACTTAGGCCATAAGGGCTTAATGGTGACTTAGGCTAAATCAAAATTGACTAAAAAAGGATTAGAGAAATAAATATAACTAAATCAAACATTCTTGAAACACCTCTAAGCCCAATTAGGACTAAAAATTTGGCTAAGTGTTCAAATTACACTAACTTGCTCCTTTAAGGGTCTTTACCCACATAATTCTTAAATTGAACGTCAAATGATATTTACCCCTTTCTTAGGGAAATTGAGACATCAGTGTTCACTGAGTAATAAGGGTATTTACAGGATGAACTATTAAGCAACATGATAAGTTTAAATGGACTCGAGGCTTTTCATTAGTTGGTGAGAGAGAGGCATGGACCTGCTTCCCCCTCTTAACTTGTTGGATACCTCAGAGGCCTATTAAACTTAATATTCTCTGCTCAATAGAATCATCCTTAATTAAACTATTTAAGGACTCACCAAGAAATGACATAGGGTTAGGAAAATTATCAAAACTTTATTTTTTTCTGCTCTTCATAAATGCCCTCACATGCATTTTAAGTTTCAGGTGGTGGAACGAGAAGACTCGCCAGGTACGCTTGTACAGTTTATAGTACCGTCTTCCTTCTGCCATATCCTTACATGTTTCATGCTTGTGTTTACCTGCATAAACTTGCATGTTAACCGTAACCATAACATGAAACCTAAAATTAAAATCAACCAAGATAAAATTCACCGCCACAACATTCAAAATATAAAACAACTCAAAAATTTAATCATAAACATCACACAAAACTACAACCTCAAGTAAATTAAGATGTCTCTATCGGATGATCGGGAATCCCTCGGAGGTAACCTACGGTTGCTAATGAGGCTTCCCACGATTTAAATGAAATTATGACTCATTAAGTTGGGTTTAGTAAGTTCATTTGGACTAAGTGAATCCAATAGAAAATAGTGATACCAGAACGAGGGAACCCTCATTAAGTTGGGTTTGAGTTCATTTGGACTAAGTGAATCCAATAGAAAATAGTGATGCCGGAACGAGGGAACCGTAGGACCCATCATTTGGACTAAGTGAATCCAATAGAAAATAGTGATGCCGGAAAGAGGGAACCGTAGGATCCTAATTTTGGACTAAGTGAATCCAATAGAAAAAAGTGGTGCCGGAATGAGAGAACCGTAGGATCCTAACTCGACACTAAGTGAATCCAATAGAAAGTAGCGGTGTCGGAACGAGGGAACCGTAGGATCCTAACCGGTGTTCACCCTAATCAACTTTAATATGCCCTCATAAAATTTAAAGAACTTCAACCATAGGGCCACCTGATTTCATATCATAACTTGACACACTAGATAACTCAAACTCGTCGCGGCAGGAGCTTGGAGCTAGCTCGGTGGGCAGCACGGCCATCTTCAATAGCAAAACCTGTTTTCTCCAGATAAAACAATTTTTTTTCCTTAGACTTAAACAACAAAGCCATAGGACTTTGAGGTTGCTTGCTTATGCAACGTAAATATAGACTTAAACAACAAAGCCATAGGACTTCAAGGTTGCTTGCTTATGCAACGTAAATCCTCATCTTATCTTTAGGACTTTGCAGACTTAAACAACAAAGCCATAGGACTTTGAGGTTGCTTGCTTATGCAACATAAATCCTCACAGAGCTTGGAGCTAGCATGGTGGGCAGCACGACCATCTTCAATAGCAAAACCTATCTTCCCCAGCTAAACCAATCTTCCTTCCTTAGATATCTTCAACAGCAAAACCTTTCTTCCCCAGCTAAACCAATCTTCCTTCCTTAGACTTAAACAGTAAAGCCATAGGACTTCGAGGTTGCTTTCTTATGCAACGTAAATCCTCACCTTATCTTTAGGCATTTGCATAGAATCTATACAATATAAGCCCTAACTCGTCTTAGGATTCCGAGGTTGTCGTTTGTCATGACCTAAATCAATTAAACAACCAAGCCATAGGATTTTGAGGTTGTCTGCTTATGCAACATAAATCCTCACCTCATCTTTAGGCCTTTGTATAGCTCTGTTGTACAATATAAGCCCTAACTCGTCTTAGGATTCCGAGGTTGTCATTTGTCACGACCTAAATCCTCATATCTTCCAGGCTATTTGTTTGATCATTTCACAGGAATGTAAGCCCTAACTAATAAATTTGGCAGGATGAAACACCTAAATGTTTCTCCTCAAAGCTGAAGCCAAACATTAGGATAGCTTGGGAAGTCACCGAGGTTCTCCTCTGGATCCATGACAACCCCTAGTTCTTCTTCCTTTGGATTCTACAATAAAATGTTCCAAATTTGAACCAATCCCCTTTCACACCTCCACGTCCGATTTCGTTGAAGAGTCCTACCCTTTGAAATTCCTTGAAGATAATATTTCTTGATTTTTATCAAGAGTTTTCTTAAGTGACTTTGGTCTTTTAGGATGTAATTAACTATAAGGGCTTGCCTTTATAGGAAGCATGTCCGAACCTGCTTAATATAAACCATTTAATCATTTATATTAAATAGGGGAACTTGTCGGCAAATACAAAGGTTTCGCAGACCAAACGGACGCCATTTATATTAAATAGGGGAACTTGTCGGCAAATACAAAAGTTTTGCAGACCAAACGGACGTCATATTTTCCTTAGTTTATTTTGATCGAGCCTCATCCTCAATTCTTGTATTTTTCCTTCGGGAAAGATAAAGGATTTGAGGTACAATGCTCTTTCATTTTAAACTATGAAAAATATGGGTCAGTTTGATTTCATACTTCAACGTCCTTCCGAAGCAGGTGGCGGGATTTTGATTCCAGCGACCGACAGCTTCTTACCGGCAACTCCCCACAAACCAACCATCCCCGAAATAACATCGACAGCTTCTGGCGACTCCACTGGGGACAAGCTTTTCTCTTCATACAAATCAAAAAAAAAATATTATCTTCATTGTGTCCATGTCCCTCTTGGACCAAATTACCCTTCTTCCGTTGACATACTTTACCCATTTCTATCCATGTCCCTCTTGGACCAAATTACCCTTCTTCCGTTGGCATACTTTACCCATTTCTGTCTTGAGAAAGTACAGCTAACTCTCCCTCTTGGACCAAATTACCCTTCTTCCATTGGCATACTTTACCCATTTCTGTCTTGGGAATCTTGGACCAAATTACCCTTCTTCCGTTAGCATACTTTACCCATTTCTATCTTGGGAAAGTATAGTTAACTTCTTGGACTTCAGGACTAGCTGTTCAACCATCTTTGAACAGAGGGGTTTAGAAGGTCACTAAGGACTCTTTAAATTTTTATATGGGGTCGGACCCCCAATAGGTGTGTGGTGGATTAACTCCACCTGGGGCATTTTCTGCCACTAATTGGGTCCCGCGCTGGGTCCTAAACTTTCTCACAACTCCTTTTCACATTTGTTTTGCTGCTTCGCAAATTAAATCAAATCATGTTGTGTCTCGCACACTTCAAAATATTAATCAAATTTTACACCCTTTTAAATAAAGATGTTAAAATTACCTGTAAATTAAGACATGCCCGGTCTACAGACTAACCTCTACTTTCAGTGCTTGCAGTTAGGATTACGAGGTTTTTGGCCATATAACTAACCCTAAAACTTTCTGTTTTAAAGCCCGTTGTGATGACTTACCCAACGCTGACCTTTTCTTGCAACCTGCCGATGGATCACAACGCCCGTAACGTCGCTCCCACCATCAAGTTCGGAGCCGGATTTGAAGAACTTGAGGTTATCCTCGAGAAAGCCCCGTTCGTGGTAATGAAGACCGCTGCCCCAGAAGTTCAAGAACCATCTGCAGAATTTAGTTTGAACTGCCTTCAAGACTTCCCTGCCGGCAAGAAGGTTAAAGCTACTGCCGTCGCGACACCCATCATCAAACCTGTTATCCCCGCTGCTGCTAAAGGAAAGGAAGTGATGATTGTCGAAGATTCGGCTGAAAGATTAACTGTTCCGCCACCCGTGCTTGAAATCAGGTTGAGCTCAAGGACTGCACCCCTGACCCGAACTCAAAGAAGGAACCGCTATAGGAGAATTCGGAGGGCCATCAAAGTCCAGACTCCTAAAAACACACTTGATGAAGAGAAGCCTCATTGAGTTGAAGTGGTACTACCGGAAATGTACCCACTCCTCTGAAGAAGTAGATTCCATCCTCTGGCAGATACTCATGGATATGAGAGTATACGGAAGATTACTGCTGCATTCCCATCACCTCATGAACATGGTGAGGAGGGAAAGAAATTCAGCCCCATCACCGGAGTTAGTGCAGTCTTCAGAAGACTTGCTATTAAAGATGGATGTTCTGTTAATGAATTACTTAAATGTGTGGGACATGCAATTTCCCCTCATATAAAGAATGAAATTTTGAAGGATATTAAGTTCGCTATAAAATCTCATTGGTCGACTGTAGAGTCACCTACCCGTGTTCCTGTCTGGCTCCATTTGGGAAACCGAGTCGATACTGTTATGGTCACCACCGGTCATACCACCACAAGAATCACAGGTCGCCGGTCTATTAAGTCAAGACTGGGTCTGAGAAGTTTACCCGTTATTCCTACAATCATGGAAAGAAAGACAAGACGATTACTTGACACTGTAGCCGGTCTACACCACGGAGAGCATACCTTCCCTCGACATACCGATGTCTCTACTAAGAAGCCCCGTCCTGAGGCATCATCGTTAAAAAGGAAGAATGTATGGGTACCTAAGGTCGCTGCACCAATACAGTTCAGTGAGCCTGCAAGACAGGAATAAAACCAGTGCCTGAAATATCTGACATTGTCGCAACAATAGCAGCGAGATGGAGGAACAAGTTGAGGATTTCCCCAAGGTCCTCCAGATCTTAAAGCAATCAAGGAATCGATAATTGAGGAAAAAGTTGAGAAACTCAGAGCAATCAAAGAATCGATAATTGAAGAAAAAGTTGAGAAACTCAGGATTGAGATTTCTGAGTTGGCTTGAGAACACGAAGTTTCCGTCGATAGTGACAATGAGGATTCTGATTACAATGATTACTTGGAGGAAGATTTCATGGATGTCCATGTAATTGAAACCAGAGCTACCACATCCGCGCGCGAGGCTCAATTTCACACTGAAGAGAACACCGTAGATGAGCTACGTAGGGCTATCCTCCTCAGGGATGAACAAGTTGTTCTACTGGAGAAAAAGAATAGAAGAAATGATTGCAGCTATGACCGCAATGGCCGCCATTCAGGGGCAATCACAAGCACCAAGATTGGCTTCCCACGAGATTAACCAGCCAGAAATCATACACATTGCAGATGAAAGAAGGGAGGTTACTTTGACAGAGAAAGAAGAACAATCGAAGAAGGATTCTCCATCAAGTGCCATACCAGAAAAAGAGTTCAAGCAAATGGTTGAACAAGTACGGGATGCTTTAGCCAGTCCAAGGGCGGTGCATCAATTTTAAAGGGTAGGCCTTACCCGGAGGAGTTTGATGTTGTGCCTTTCCCCAAGGGTTTTGTAACCCCAAACTTTAAGATGTTCGATGGGACAGGAAATCCCAGACAGCACATAACACATTTTTAAGCCAATTGTGGCAACACGAGGAATAGCGAAGCTCTACTCTGCCAGCAGTTCGTTAGCAGCTTGTCAGGAATTGCTTTCGACTGGTACGCTGACTTGCCCAACGGATCAGTTAAAACATTTTTTTGAGTTGGAATAGTTATTTGTGAAAAGATTTGCTGGGGCGCAACATCATGTGTCTATTGGAGAACTCATGATGGAGAAGCAGAAGCCTAGTGAAACCTTGACAGACTACATTTTGAGGTGGGAAACCTTAACAGAACATCAAGCTATATTTGGAGGTGGAGAAACCATAGCATGAAATGTGAACCTCAGCTACAGGAACATCAAGCGGTTGAAATTCTCCTGAAAGCATTCATGGGCCAGTAGCTTTCATGCTTAAGGGACTCACCATCAAATCCTTTGAGAATCTACTGAGTAAAGCCAACAGTCTTCAAGAAGAAATGAAGCACATGGAGCCGCATGAAAAGGCTAAGGTAACCAGAGTATTCGAAAAGAAATCAGGGGTAGTCGCAACTGTCGACAAAGGAAAGCAGCCGATAAAAATATATGCAGAAGATCATCGTCAGTCTTCATCACAGTACCCTCAAAAACAAAGCAGTCAATCCAATCAACGACCGTCTCAGGAGGGATCACCCCGAACAACGGGTAAAAGAATATCCCTGTTTGAGCGACAGAAAGTTGTTTACTCCTTCAAAGATGAAGCTGTACTTAAAATATTCAAAAGTTTGATGAAGAAATCAGAATTCAAACTGCCTGATCTGAAGAAACCCGAAGAGGTGGTTAGGAAGAATGAACCAAATTATTGCTCGTACCATCGATTGCTCGGTCACACTATAGATAATTGTTTCGTCTTTAAAGACTGGCTCGAGAAGAACCTCAAGGAAGAGAATATAACAATTCCAAAGGAGTATTTGAGAGAACCTGAAAAAGGTTCCATAAACATTGTTTTCCTCACTTTTGTTGGGTCTAAGAAACTTCTTTAGTAGCCTAGGTCTAGCCATAGGACTTTCCTATTGACTAGTCTTAGAAGATCCAGCACACCACACCTATTGGGGGTCCATTTGTTGACCTCACTTTTGGTTGAGGTCTCGAAATTTTTAGTAGCCTAGGTCTAGCCATAGGACTTTCCTACTGACTAGTCTTAGAAAACTAGAAAAGTTACCCTCACTATTAGAAACTCAAAACTCATCTCTTTACTCAACTTGAAGTTCCACATATTGGTCCTAACCTCTAGCACTTAGTAGGTAAGATCATTATGAGAGAACTCAAGGAGAGTTCCTATAGGGC
>JXCR01048360.1:6027-20763 GCA_002079205.1 Phalaenopsis hybrid cultivar | reverse complement strand
TACACACATAGAGTTAGGAAGATTTCCAAAACTTTACTTTTCCAGCTCTATAAACATAAACTGCTCTTACATCCATTTTGAGTTGCAGGTGGTAAAACGAGAAGACTCGCGAGGTACATTTTTACAGTTTACAGCGTTTTACAGTCTTTCTTGTACTTTCCTACTGCACTTTTATTTATGCTTGTATTTACATACCTGCATAGAAAATATAAAATTGCATAAATCACCCCCACAACATTTCAAAAATATAAGACAACTCAAAACTTAATCACAAACATCACAAAAAATACAACTTCAACTAAATTAAAACGTCTCTATTGAAAGATCGGGAACCCTTGTAGGAGGTAACCTACGGTTGCTAACGAGGCTTCCCAACTATTAGATGATCGAGAATCCCTCGGAGGAGGTGACCTACGGTTGCTAACGAGGCTTCCCCCTGTCTCTATTGAAAGATCGGGAACCCCTCAGAGGAGGTAACCTACGGTTGCTAACGAGGTTTTCCACGGTCAAGATGAAATTATGGAACTCATTAAGTTGAGTTTAGTAAATTTATTTGGACTAAGTGATTCCAATAAAAAATAGTGGTGCTGGAACGACAAAACCGTGGGATCTTGATCGGTGTCGTGATTCCAATAGAAAATAGTGGTGCCGGGACGATGGAACCGTGGGATCTTGACCGGTGTCGCATTAATCAACTCTATAATCAACTTCAACTAAGTCAATAAATCATTTTTTGACTTTTCCAAAACATGACACTTCTCTTATCTACTTGATTTGTCATTTCTAAAACTAAAACTCTGCTACAACGATGAGCTTGGAGCTAGCACTCTGGGCAGCACGACCATCTTCTATAGTAAGAGGATCTACAACAACACATCCTTCCTTAGCTTTAAAACAACAAAGCCATAGGAATTCGAGGTTGTTTGCCTAGTGCAACATAAATCCTCAAACATAATTTTAGGCCTTTGTACAACCATATTGTATAATATAAGCCCTAAACTCGTCTTAGGACTCTGAGGTAGTCATTTGTCACGACTTAAATCCTCACATCTTCAAGGTTATTTGTGTTGATTGCTTCACACAAATCTAAATCCTAATAAATAAAAAATTGCAGGATGAAACATCTAAATGATTTCTCCTAAATTGAAGCCAAATAATAGGATAGCTTGGGAAGTCACCGAAGTTCTTTTTTGGATCCGTGACATCCTCTAGTGTTTCCTCCTTTGGACTCCAAAACAAAATGTTCCAAATTTGAACCAATCCCCCTTCACACTTCTTAGTCTGATATTTTTTAAATGTCCTTACCATTTAAACTCCTTGAAGGTAATTTTTCTTGATTTTTATTGAGAGTATTCTTAGGTAACTTCAGTTATCTATCATGTAATTAACTATAATGGCTTGCCCTTATAGGAAGCTTTTCCCGAACCCAGCATAATATAAACCCTATTTAATTCCTTATATTAAATAGGGGAACTTGTCGGCCAATACATTGGTTTCGAAGACCAAACGGATGTCATAACTTTCTTTAGTTTATTTGATCGAGCCTCACCCTCAACTCTTGTGTTCATCCTTCGGGATAGATACATGATTTGAGGTAAAGCGCTCTTTCATCTAAACTATGAAAATTATGGGGTCAGTTTGACTTCAACTTTTTCAAAACTAAATTTTTTTTTAAAACGTCCTTCCGAAGCGGGCAACAGGATTTCAATTCCGATGACCGACAGCTTCTTAAGGGCAAACCCCACACCAAAGATGGTGCCAACAAACATGGTTTCAACTAAATCAATCTCCCCAATTGATCCATATGTCGGAACAGACAGATGGAGTACAACTTGGGATGAACTCAAGGGGGTCCTCAATCAGATACAAAATTCATCAAAGCAAGCTTCTACAGATAACAAAGAAGGATGGAATGAAGTATGGAGCAGATCATCCAAGAAGATACTAAGCAAGCTATAGTCTGCATCAAAACAAGCCTCCATTCAGAGTCCGCAGCATACTGAGCCCGAAATGAAGATTTCACCAGAAAATTCGTCATTTTTCAAGATGAAGAACAAGAAAAAGAAGAGCGTCACTATCAAGATTGATAGCACGGGGAGTAGGATAGGGGTTGCCTCTACTAGATTGGTTGTCTCGGATTCGAGAAAGAAAGTCCTCGAACCTTGGACCTTGTATGATTATCTTTTTGTCCCTCCGGGGTCTTATGAATATAATGGTTGTGATTTCGGATATTTTTTGACTATTTCTGGTAATAATTGTATGATTATCTTTTTGTCCCTCCGGGGTCTTATGAATATAATGGTTGTGATTTCGGCTATTTTTTGACTATTTTTGGTAATAACGTGACTAATTATAACCAAGCTGGTTGCGATCTCGACCTCAAAATGATCCTCAAATCGTACTTGAGTCCGATGAACTTGTTGTCAAGTCTAAAGAAGACATCAACGATATTGCTTACGACAGCACCGATAACGAAGAGCCAACTCTCGAGTGTCATGGTGCACCGCTCGCCATCAACTTAGATTTCACCAATGAAGAGGAAAAGACACCGGAAGATTCAACAATGATATCTCAAAAAGAAGAAATCACAGAAGTCAACTTGAGGAGCGGGAAAGTGTTGCCGCCAAGAACAACTCCAGCAGACAAAGGAAAATAGATAATGACTCGAGAAGAGATACCCCCAACTCCGCCAGTGGAAGAAGCACCTAATCAAGATGCGGAGGATCATACAAAGTATACGCTAGCTCATCTTAGGAAGTTGCCTGCCCGAATAAGCATCTACGACGCTCTGATCCTGTCAATGGAGCTGAGAGAATCTCTGGTTACAGCTTTGCTAGATCCAAAAATTTGCTTACCTCAGTTGGCTAGCACATCCTCAGATGAAGTTTGCTCGTTGAGAGAACAATCAGGGGCAATCTTTACAGACGAAGACTTGCTGCTCGGTACCACCGACCACAACCGTCCGCTCTACCTCTCCGTCAACATTGGAAGATTTGTCTTATCCAGAGTTTTAGTGGATCCTGGAGCATCTCTTAACTTGATGAGTCTACGGATGTTAGCGTATTTATACTTTTAAGGCTCATCCCCGATAAGATGATGTTAAGAGGATTCAACCAAAAGGGAGAAAGAGCCCTTGGATTAATCTCATTACTTATGAAAGTTGGAGAACTCGTAACAACCATTAAATTTCATATCATCGATGCTGAGACCTCTGTTAATGCTCTATTGGGTCGACCGTGGATTCATGAGCATAACCATCATCCCTACACTCATGCATTAAATACCAGAAAGATGGTCAAGAAAATTGCATCAAGGGAGACCTACAACCGTTTTTAGTACATGAAGTTGGTATCCATGAAGATGCTGCCTACTAAGCACCTCCAAAGAAGTCTGTCTTCTCGCACAAAATTTTGACACACAAAGATAAAGATTCAGAAGGATCACAAAAAGAAGGTCATACAACTCCACTTCAACAACCTTCTACCACTCCCCTACATCGAGTTGGTGGAGTTTCTTCTAGTTCACGAACTCGAGGTCGAGGCCGAGGACACGAATGAGGAAAGGTCAATTTAATTGTTGAATGGACTAAGCCAACTATCAACATTGGTGATGAAGAAAGTTCTGAAGATGAAGTAATAATGACAAAACAGAAGAAGCCTCAGTACAAGATATCCCTAGAAGATACAGAGAGGAATGCATATGAAACAATGTATGATAGGATAAACCACTATGTGGATACTATGACCCTCACTCCGATTCTCCCTCAAAAGGTCGAGAGTTTGGAGGTCAAGAAAGTCCGTAGTATTGGTTCAAAGCCGATCAAATTTTACCGTGCTTCTACCTCTATTGTGCTTGAAAAACCTGTAAATTTGGATGTTGATTCTAATGAATTAATGGAATTGCCTTTTGGTTACTTCTCGCCTTGTGTTCAAAAGTTAATTCAACAGGGACATTTAACAAAACAAATGCCAAAAGATAAATTTCAACTCTTTGAATAATTGTGGAGTACTAAAAGACGATCTCCCAATTCAAAAGAAGGTCTCAAATTTGGTTTAGTTGGATCAGTCGATGATTCTAAATTTTGCATGGTTGTTACTAATGAGTCAGAAAAGGATTGTCTCGATGTGGAGGATGACTCTACTGATGAACCAATAGAAGATGCTCTGCCAGAATTTGAGAAAGAAATTAAATCCACTATCAATGAAATGAAAGAGATTAACCTCAGGACTGAAGAACGACCCCGACCTACATTTTTAAGTTCTCTACTTGATGACAAAGAGTCTGCAGAACTGGTCAAACTACTAGTAGAGTTCAAAGATTGCTTTGCAGCAGCTACGATGAAATGTCAGGGCTTCGCAGAGGTTGCAGTCCATAAACTTGGGGTGGACAAGAATGTAACCCCAGTAAAACAAGCTCCCAGGAGATTGCGCCTCAAAATAGAACAACAAGTCATCACCGAGGTAAAGAAATTTATAGACGCCAACTTCAAGAAGAGCAGTACCCCATGTGGTTAGCCAATATTGTACCGGTTAAAAAGAAAAATGGACAGGCTCGCGTTTGTGTCGACTTTAGAGATTTGAACAAGGCATGTCCAAAAGACGAGTTTCCACTACCTATACCAGAGATGATGGTGGATATCGCTTCGACACATGAGATTTTCTCCTTCATGGAAGGATCGTCGGGGTATAACCAAATCAAGATGGCTCCCGAGGACGGAGCGTTTACAGCTTTCAGAACAACGATTGGAATCTTTTGCTACACAGTGATGTCGTTCGGCCTAAAGAACGCCGGAACGACATATCAGCGTGCAATGACGAAGATTTTTGATGACCTCATTCACAATCAAGTAGAATGTTACGTGGATGATCTGATCATCAAAAGTAAATGGAAAATAGACCATTTGTACGATTTGAGGATTGTGTTTTAACGGTTATGACGATACGACGTTAAAATGAATCCCCTAAAGTGTGCTTTCGGCGTCACCTCCGGGAAATTTCTAGGATTCGTTGTCCGTCATCGGGGAATCGAGATCGACCCGGATAAGATTAAAGCTATCTTGGAAATGCCTCCCCCTAAAACCTTGAAGCAGTTACGTTCCTTCCAGGGGAAGTTGGCATATCTGAGACGCTTTATTTCTAATCTCTCAGGTAGGTGTCAGCCTTTCTCGACATTAATTAAAAAGGATGCCAAATTTATTTGGGAAGAAAAATGTCAGTGGGCCTTTGAGGACGTTAAACAGTATTTAATGACACCTCCTGTTTTGGCAGCCCTTATCCCAGGGAAATCATTGATACTTTATCCCGCGGCTTTGGATGACTCTCTTGGAGCCCTCTTAGCCCAAGTTAATGAGGAGGGAAAAGAAAACGCTCTCTACTACCTTAGTCGTCTTCTAATACCATCGAAGGTAAGGTATCCACCTATTGAGAAGCATTGTCTGACACTAATTTTCGCCGCTCAAAAGCTTAGAAATTACATGCTTTATCATAAGATCACCCTAATTTCGAAAGTTAATCCATTGCAATATTTGATGACCCCACCAACACTCTCTAGACGTTTAGCAAGATGGTCAATGATCTTATTGCAATATGATATAACTTTTGTGCCCCTCTGTGCTATCAAGAGACAGATTTTAGCAGACTTTCTCGCTGTACACCCACTGCCAGCTGGATCCTCTCTCAATGACGAATTACCAGACGAGCAGATACTACAGATGGAATTTTCCAGTGCGCAGCGCTGGAAAATGTACTTCGGCGGTGCTTCATCAGCCAGGAAAAACAAGGGATCAGACACAGTTATACCAGACAAGGCAGGGATCAGTTTGATCTTTATCACGCCAGATAAGGGTATGTTAAGGTTTTCATACCACCTGACGGAGCCATGTACCAACAATGAAGCCGAATATGAAGCTTTAATCACCGAATTGGAATTGGCAATTTTGATGGATATAACGAACATTGCCATCTATGGTGACTCTCAACTTGTCATCCAGCAAGTCGCCGGACAATACAGAATTCTAAAGCCAAGATTAGCTGAATACCATATGTACGCGATGAAGCTCCTGGAGCAGATTCTTGAGGTGACTTTCTACCGAATTCCTTGGGGAGATAATGCTCATGCCGACGCTTTAACAAAACTCGCTAAGGAAATGGCGTGTCCCCCAGAGGATTCCATCGAAGTCACGGTGCAAGGAAGACGGGTTTTGTCTCGAAACGACTTCGAAACTCTACACAAGCTTGGAAAAGAAGAAACCGTAAATGTAGTAGCAGGCATTAATGAAGATTGGCGCAAGCCATTAATAGAATATTTGCATACTGGAAAGCTGCCAGAAGACAAGTCTGAGGCGCACCACATCACAAGAAGGGCCATGTCTTATGCCCTGGTGGGAAATGTTCTCTATAGAAGATCGTTTGACCAAATGTGGCTACGGTGTTTGAACAGAGCCGAGGCACAGAATATTGTCAAAGAAGTACATGCCGGATTATGTGGCGCTCACCAGTCAGGACCAAAAATGAAAATGAAGATCAAAAGACTCAGATATTATTGGCCACCAATGATGTCTGATTGCATGGAAACTGCCAGAAGATGTCACCATTGCTAAGTACATGGGGTGGCCTTACACCAACCTCTGAATGTGCTACACCCAACTGTTGCCTTTGGCCATTCGAGTGTTGGGGCACAGACATAATAGGTCTGATAGACCCTCCATCTTTTAAAGGGCACAGGTTCATACTTTACCTCTACAGATTACTTCTCCAAATGGGCAGAGGCAGTACCGTTACGTGAGGTTACGGCACAGCACGTCCTTCAATTTTTCAAAAGCTAAATCGTCTATCATTTTAGAGTACCTCAAAGAATAATCTCTGACAATGGCATAGCTTTTAAAAGCACAAGGATCAATAATTTTGTCAAAATACATGGGATAGATTGGAGATACTCTACAATTTACTATCCCAAAGCAAATGGTCTGGTTGAATCCTTCAACAAGACACTGGTACAGATTTTGAAGAAAACACTAGATGAAAATAAAAGGGATTGGCATAACAAATTGTTAGAAGTACAGATTTGAAAAAACACTGGATGAAAATAAAAGAGATTGGCATAACAAACTGTTAGAAGCCTTGTGGGCCTACCAAACGACTTTCAGGACTCCCACTCAGTGTACACCTTATATGCTCGTGTACGTGACCGAGGTCGTGCTACCGCTAGAGATCCAAACACCATCTCTCAGAATCACCGTTGCCAACCAACTCACAACGGAATAAAGTACAAAACTCAGGCTTGAAGAACTGGAGAGTCTCGAGGGAAAACGATTGGAAGCACAGCAACATTTGGATCTCTACCAGGCAAAGATGGTACAAGCCCATGACAAATTGGTGCNTCTACCAGGCAAAGATGGTACAAGCCCATGACAAATTGGTGCGCCCAAGGACATTCAAAATTGGTGACCTCGTACTCGTGCTCAAAAGACCTATTCTTGCTCGTCGCAAAATAGGTGGCAAATTCGAGCCAACTTGGGAGGGACCATTTGTAGTTGAGAAGGTTTATACAGGAGGAGCCTACCAGTTAGTGGACTTCCAGGGTGAAAGACCCATGCTACTGATAAATGGATGTTACCTGAAAACCTATTACGCAGCCTGATGTCGCCTGCTTCTGCTTACCTTTGCTTGCTTTGAAACTTTGAAACCTTGATTGTTTTTAGGGTTACCTTTATGGGCCAAATGTCTATGACCGAGTCCAAATTTTGTAATTAACCTCAATATAATGAAAATTTTGAATGTCTATGAACCGAGTTCCAAATTTTGTAATTAATCTCATACATAATGAAAATTTTGAGAAAATTTTTGAACTTTACACATTCTCTTTTCTACTTTTGGATTTAAAAATTCCATTAAATTAAAACAAAACTCACACATAAAATGAGTAATCCTTTTCACCAAAACAAACTAAAATTTACATTAATAAATACTTTGTTTTGTTTTTTTTCATGCCAAACTTTGGCCCACTGACGTTTCTTTCTGTCGTCTGCAGAAAAAAATATCAGGATAGAGGCTGATCTTTGCCTTCCAGGATGGTTGGAACCTCGCACTAAACGAAGAGATGGTGCCACAAGGAGGTGTCATAGATTTCAACATGGATTTCAACGAGATTGATACGGACTACGATGGTCCTCTAATGGGCATAGTCAAAAATGAAGAAAAGAAGGGACTACCCTCACTGTTGAGGGTGACCACTCACGACAATGCGTCACGTAAGGGTAAAAACGTGATAACAGAACAAGATCCGATGGAGGAGCCCAGCCGACTGCCCTCCATGATAGCTACTCCAGCAAGGGGCTTAATAGCTGCCCACAGTGAACAACTACCAAATACTCCACTCCGCAGAACACAACGCAGAAATGCTAGCCCAAAGAAACAGAGAGCCTTTCTGCGACAGGAGGACAAGTGCAAAAGAAACGTAAGCAGTTTTCTTACCCCCATTCCTGAGGGACATATCTACGATCCAGAGCTGAGAGAGACTTCTGCCAGCCTGCCTACTACAGACAAAGAATCAAGATTTTTGACAGGATCAGATGTACACCCGGTCCCAGATATCTTGTGCAGAGGTTGCCCAACATGCAACGTCGAGATACCAGCCAGGACATCAGTCACAGGCGCATTTGTAGAATGCTCGGACTGCAATGTTCTACATCTACAGTGTTTCAGTACCCTAGAAGAATACATTGCAAGCACCAATGAGTCTCAGACTCCAGATTTTCTGGCAAATGAACCGTATGTTCCACTAGGGACGAACCAGCGCGCACCGCGGAGCCTAGGATCATACATCCCGCTTGAGGCTGAATCTCATATCCCGGATCGGCCAGCACAGGTTTGGATTCCCGCCGAAGCCAGGAGGGAGGAACGTCCTAGACAGCTGCTAGCTCCCGGTATGGTGGAATATTACAAAATAAGCAAGGTAAACAAAAGAGAATTCAAATTCTACGAAAAGGTTCAAGGAAAGTTTATCAACATATTGGAAGGCCTGAAGTAATATACCAAGGTTTTCTCTGAAACTAATGAAAGAAGCATCCTGGATTGCATCTTCGATTTGAGAGATAGAGGTCGAGCAGGCCTTCTCATGGAAAGAATGTACTTGGAGCCGAAGAAGTGGATGCGGGGAAAGGGAAGAATCACCATCCAGTGCGAATGTTGCTACAATTTTACGTTCGACAGACAGGGGAATCCGCCTGGGATCCTCAGATACGACCATGTGGATCTGTTACCCCCGATGATAAAGTAGATGATAAAGAGAATGGTTAAGTGGAATATCTTACCCGCCACTTGCATTCCTAATAGTTGCATCATCAATATTTATGAAGAAGGTGACTGCATTCCCCCGCACATTGACCATCATGACTTTGTGAGTCCTTTCTGCACGGTCTCATTCATGAGTAAGAGCAATATTTTGTTTGGAAAAGAAATTGATTTAATCAGCCCTGGTGAATTCAGAGGAGCTGTGGAAATTCCTCTCCCAGTTGGTTCAGTGCTTGTTCTCAAGGGCAACGGTGCAGACGTGGCCAAACACTGCATACCAGGAGTACGACACCGTAGGGTCTCCGTGACCTTCCACAGGATGGATGACAGTAAGATACCATATGGATTCCAGCAAGACCCGGAGTTGGAGGAACTGTTTCCTTACGAGCTAAGAGAAGGTTGTACCTCTGAACACATGCAAACGGAACTCTTATCCTGGAGCATGACTCAAAAGGTTTGCTTGATCAAGAGCTCGATATACCAAGCGCAGAGGACTTGCTTGCTTTCTCTTAACAAGCATGACATATATCTAATGTAATCAGTCTATGATGTACTCATATCTTGAGAAGACTCTCAATGCATTTCAGCATGTATTACATGAGGTACTCTCTTGGAGGCATTAGCCTATATTTGATCTGTAGCATCTTTATTGAAGCAGATTAATGGAAATTTCTCTCAAATTGTGCCTTCTTGTTAATTGCCCTTTTGTGCGATGGATGAAAGCCGCAAACCATGCAATGGTTTAGAGTTCCAATGAACAAAGAACGAAACGATAAATTTTCAACAATAAATAAAACACAAATAAAAGATAATTGTAATAAATTAATAATAAAATTTCTTTTGAAAATCAAGCAATTGAAATTAAAACCTTAAAAACAAATTTTGAAAAATTAAATTGTCATAAACACAACAAGAAAATAAAACAAACCTGTTGAGTGGATACATCCGTTTTTGGAATTTCCTACTCTTTGTGCACGCGGCACAACCATCGTTGTCTACACTAACTCTCTACACATCCTCACAGAATTTCACATTCTACACAAAACTCCACGAAACTCTACAAATCTTCTTCAAGATCAACCTTTCCACATGACACACTACCGCAAATTCGACACCACAGGCTTTTTGAAAATTTCAATTCTCACATCTTCAAATCAGTAACTAAATTCTGATTCTCATCTTTTGAGGTCGATACCCAAATTTTGACTCTCTCCATGAGATTAATACCTAAATTTCAATTCTGACATCTTCAAATCAGTACATAAATTCTGATTCTCATCTTTTGAGGTCGATACCTAAATTTTGACTCTCTCCTTGAGATTAATACCTAAATTTCAATTCTCACATCTTCAAATCAATACCTAATTTCTGATTCTCATCTTTTGAGGTCGATACCTAAATTTTGACTCTCTCCTTGAGATTAATACCTAAATTTCAATTCTCCCATCTTCGGGTTGATATCTACATTTCAATTCTCATTTCTGAATCATTCTTAAATTTGTGATTCATTACACTTGAGGTCGGTCCTTATATTCCGACACTTTCTTTTGAGAATTGACCTACATTTCAATTCTCATTTCTGAATCAGTCATAAATTTCTGATTCATTACATTTGAGGTCGGTCCTTATATTCTGACACTCTCTTTTGAGAATTGACCTACGTTTCAATTCTCATTTCTGAATCAGTCCTACATTTCTGATTCATTACATCTGAGGTCGGTCCTTACACTCCGACATCTTCTTTTGAGAATCGACTTACATTTCAATTCTCATTCCAGAATCAATCCTACATTGCTGATTCATTACATTTGAGGTCGGTCTTTATATTCCGACACTCTCTTTTGAGAATTGACCTACATTTCAATTTTCATTTCTGAATCAGTCCTACATTTCTGATTCATTAGATTTGAGGTCCTTTCTTACACTCCAACATCTTCTTTTGAGAATTGACCTACATTTCAATTCTCATTTCTGAATCAATCCTACATTTCTGATTCATTACATTCGAGGTCGGTCCTTACATTCCGACGCTCTCTTTTGAGAATTGACCTACATTTCAATTCTCATTTCTGAATCAGTCCTACATTTCTGATTCATTACATTTGAGGTCGGTCCTTACATTCCGACACTTTCTTTTGAGAATTGACCTATATTTCAATTCTCACTTCCGAATCAGTCCTACATTTCTGATTCATTACATTTGAGGTCGGTCCTTATATTCTGACATTCTCTTTTGAGAATTGACATACATTTCAATTCTCATTTCTAAATCAGTCCTAAATTTCTGATTCATTACATTTGAGGTCGGTCCTTACACTCTGACATCTTCTTCTGAGAATTGAGCTACATTTCAATTCTCATTCCTGAATCAATCCTACGTTGCTGATTCATTACATTTGAGGTCGATCCTTATATTCCGACACACTTTTGAGAATTGACCTACATTTCAATTCTCATTTCTGAATCAGTCCTACAATTTTGATTGATTACATTTCAGGTCGGTCCTTACACTCCGACATCTTCTTTTGAGAATTTACCTACATTTCAATTGTCATTCCTGAATCAATCATACATTGCTGATTCATTACATTCGAGGTCGGTCCTTACATTCCGACGCTTTCTTTTGAGAATTGACCTTCATTTAATTCTCATTTCCGAATCAGTCCTACATTTCTGATTCATTACATTTGAGGTCGGTCCTTACACTCCGACATCTTCTTTTGAGAATTGACCTACATTTCAATTCTCATTCCTGAATAATTCCTACATTGCTGATTCATTACATTTGAGGTCGGTCCTTACACTCCGACATTCCCTTTTTGAGAATTGACCTACATTTCAATTCTCATTTCTGAATCAGTCCTACATTTCTGATTCATTACATTTGAGGTCCTTCCTTACACTCCAACATCTTCTTTTGAGAATTGACCTACATTTCAATTCTCATTCCTGAATCAATCCTACATTGCTGATCCATTACATTCGAGGTCGGTCCTTATATTCTGACACTCTCTTTTGAGAATTGACCTACATTTCAGGTCTCATTTCTGAATCGGTCCTACATTTCTGATTCATTACATTTGAGGTCGGTCCTTACACTCCGACATCTTCTTTTGAGAATTGACCTACATTTCAATTCTCATTTCTGAATCAATCCTACATTTATGATTCATTACATTCGAGGGCGGTCCTTACATTTCAACGCTCTCTTTTGAGAATTGACCTTCATTTCAATTCTCATTTCTGAATCAGTCCTACATTTCTGATTCATTACATTCTAGGTCGGTCCTTACACTCCGACTCCCTCTCTCACTCTCTCTCTCTTTTCGAGTTGATATTTGAATTTCAATTTCCACCTCAGATCGGAAATCTTCGTTATGAAAACACTTACATTTTGACTCCCGCCCTTTGGAAATCTTTGAAATTTCATAACTCAAAGTTCACTCTCTGATCCCCAGCGAGAGTCCCTACTTCTCGGCTTGATTAAACACACGCTTACTAATTCCCTAGCAGAAACAAATCACACACACAACTCTACACATACTTCCAAAGTCTGTTGACTTAGTAATTTGTATTAGTTTTTGTTGATCGCGTCGGTCAACGCCAATACATGCGGTGTGCTCGCCCGGCGCACCCCACCTATTGGGGGTCCATTTGTTGACCTCTTTTTTGGTTGAGGTTTAGTTTTTCCTCTTTAGTAGCCTAAGGTCTAGCCATAGGAATTTTCCTATTGACTATTCCTAAAAAACTAGACTTGGAACCCTCACCATTAGAAATTCCAAACCCTTCTCCACTCAACCTGGAGTTCCACATATTTCTCCCAACCTCTATGTACTTAGTAGGTGGGGTCACTGTGGGGGAAACTCAGGATGAGTCACCCTTAGGATTGCTGGACCTTAGGGTTGAACTTGAGTGTTGTTCTGCAGCTAAGGCACTCACTATAGTCATCTGCACTCACAATCACTCACAACTCTGAGTCGGTTGACCTTGGGTGTTGGTCTAGAGCTAAGGCACTCACTACACTAATCTACACCCACAATCACTCACAACCCTGAACTCAAATCTAGCTAGATCCCTTGATCTTTTGGGATACTCATGTAGATGGTCCCCTAAACCTACTAGCCCACTAAGGCACTCACTACACTTATCTGTACCCAAATTTCTAATAGATTGGGATACTCATGTAGATGGTCCCCTAAACCTACTAGCCCTAGAGCTAGATATGTAGATGGTCCCCTAAATCTACTAGCCCTAAGGCTATGGTTTAGCTAAGACCACTATGTATAGGACCCAAAATGGGGTTTCCTTTGGTCCATGGCTTATTGGTGATGATTGGTACCAAAAATCTATCAAAATACCCATCTTGGCCTTTTACCCCCTAAAGCACCCCCAAATTACCAAAATACCCCTCTTTGACCCAAAATTCCAAAAATTCCCAAAAAATTCCAATAAATTTAAAATATTTCTAATTTCATTTCTCTCAACTAACATATGACACAATTTGGCCAATTTGACCATCTTTAACCAAAATCCCCAAATTACCCTTTAAAGACTCAAATTTCCCCAAATCCATCTTAAATGTCCATCAATTGGGTCTCAATTGACCCCAATTCCAATAACAAACTCAAACTCATCTTTGATATGACCAAAATAAACCAAATCCAAGCTCAATTAGTTCATGATTTGAGCCCAATTTTGATTTGGGCCAAAACCCCAATTTTGATCATATGACTTAATCTCACCAAATTGAACCCATAGCCTAGTCAATTGGCCCCAATTGATGTTGAAAAATCTTGATAACATTCATATACATCAAAATCAACCATCAATTAGCCTTGGTGAAGCCTCAAATCCATTTTGATTTTTGGCCTAAATCCAAAATTCCCAAATTTAGCCCCAAATTTGCTAAGTCCCCAAATTTCACCCACCCTAAATCCAAAATTCCCAAATTTAGCCCCAAATTGGCTAAGTCCCCAAATTTCACCCAATTGTGCCTTAACCTCCAAATTGGCATCCAATTCATGTTGAAAACTCTTAATGAGGTCCCTATTGACCATTTAAAATAATCAATTTGGACTTAGCCCTAGGCTAACCCAAGCTAGACCTAAGCCTAGCCCAACATGACCAAATTGATTAAAGTTCAAAATTCCCTCAAATTGACCCTCCAATTGAGCTCAAAACCACTTTCATCCTTCACCAAAGTTGTTTCTTGTGATCATCTAAATCAAATGAAACAATCAATTGAGCCAATTGACATGGCTAATCCAGCCCAAACCCAAGTTTTGATCATTTTCACCCACTTGGACCCATACACTAAATGTGACCTAACCACCCTAAGGCCACCAAATTAACTCCACCACAGCCATTAGTTGGACTTAGTGACCAGTCCAAACACCATGAAATCACCTAAATCAAGCCATGGACCAAAGGTCCCCTAAATTAAGGG
>JXCR01048355.1:0-14215 GCA_002079205.1 Phalaenopsis hybrid cultivar | reverse complement strand
TATATATATATATATATATATATATATATATATATATATATATATATATATATAAAGTGATTAATTGAATAAAATGTAATATGTGGTGCATGTACTATGATATACATGAGAATTGTGTGATAGGTATGTAAATGCATCTCCCTATTTTAATTATTTAAACTACCTTTTGAAAGAATAAGAAATCCATAGCTTAAACTACTTAGGTATAAGTGTTGGACACATAAATAGGTAAGAACTGGGAAAAATCTTACATCAGGGCTCCTAATGTAGAGCTACGTTCGAAGTCCACTAATAGCGTATGAGAATATTCATCTCGAATATACATTATTCAGGTGTTATTGTAGTAATATTCATGTGTTATTGTGTTCTAAAAAGATTACCAGTGTTATAATAACACAATAATACATCGATGCCGCCACAATAACACCTAAATAACGTGAAATAACACAGGAAAAATATTCTTCTATGTTATCAGACCGAATCACAAGAAAGCACGAGCATTTTAACGTATCTGCATATCAGTAGACTCCGAACGTCGCTCTACAATTTAAAGTCCTGATGTAATATTTTTCCTAAGAACTGAGTGGTCTTTATGTAAACCTAAACCTAAAAAAAAAAAAAAGAAATAAAAATCTTTATAGAAAATTTGTCCAATGGGCTAGCTTGACTTGTGTTGATTAAAAAAAAATTTAACATCATATTTAAGGAAAAAAAGAAAAAAAAAATTTACGTACATACCCAACAATTCCTACAAATTTACATATCAGCATTTCAAAACTTTTGACTGCTACATTTAAAACATTTTATCCATATAATTAGTAAAAACGATAATTTTGATGTAAGATGAAAAAGCTGAGTAATATATGAAAAAAAAAATGAAGTTTAGATGGTAAATATGTAAATCCATAAAAATTGTATGATATATATGTAAATGCTAAAAATAAATAAAAAAAATAAAAAGCTCCAACGTAATCATATCAACAAATGACATCAAGATCTTTATATGACATAATGGAAAGCAGTGCATCATCCTTCCTCATAAGTTTCCTCCCTTAGAAATCCTAAAAATAGAATTTTACACATAATAAAATAATGAAAAGAAACCACAAACTAATTCTTAAATAATATTACCTTATAACCCACTACAGAATTTCAAAATCATAAAACAAACCTTCCCAAGTTTCCCCTCTTACAGACCGGTCTGCAGCAGCAGAAAATCAATGATCTCATGTCCTCAGTTCAAAGAATTTTACAGTGTTCAGAATGGATGCAGAAAATTTACCATATACAGATCCAGACATAACAAAGAAGAAAAATTTCAGCATGATTGCTAAATAAAAAATAAATCAGGACCTAATGGTAAAAATGCAACACAGCAGCAGAAGAAATTGAATGAAACAAATCAAAACTAATTATACAGGGATCAGTATACAGGGGCAAAATGCAGAATCAGGAACTTCCATGTGATCTTACTGATGACATGGACATTGCAGATACTGAAGCTGTTGGGCTGTTGAGGTCTCTCTCTCCATTGCCCATTCTCCCCTTCCCACTTATTCTGCTTATATTTTCTTGAGCAATATCAATAAACCAGTCATCATGAGGAAGAACACTGCATTTGAGAATTAATATCATTAATATGATTTAATTTTTTACAAAAAAGGGGCTTCACTTTAGCGAATTTATGTATGGGAGAAGAGAAAGAATGCATTAGGAGTATGCATTTACTTAAAAAAGTTCACTTAAAACAAGGGGAGGCATTAATCACATCTTTTCTTATTATTTCTGGCTTGTGCCACATCACAGGACTCAATGAAGCATACCAGTGAAATAAGTTGGATCGCCAAATTGAAGAGGCTTTTAATAAGTTTTCAACCATATATAACTTGTAGAACTTCAAAGATCTTTTATTTCATGGATGATATATAGTCAAACTACAAAGAGAAATTTACATGCCTAGCACACAAATCTTATGTATTACATAACTCACACATAAACTTCCATATTTACATATGTAGCACTTTGGTGCTTTATGCATGAAAAAGTGTTTTTCACTTTTAAAAAATTATAGTGGTGCTATTTACGATGTGATTGTGGACTCAAAAAATTATGATAGCTCCCCGGGACTCTTCATTTATTTTTGATTTTTTGTGTTGAGAGAGCTTTTGGAGGGTCAAATTTTCAGAAGACAAATTGAATTGTAGATAAAACACTAAGGATTTTGCCCTCATTTTGTGAGGATTTTTTTTATTTGAGGTTCGAGGTTTCTTATAGGCGCAAACCCGTATGATTAATTACCCCTCTTGATAACGAGAGATAGCACTTTCGATTAAGGCTAGTCATTAAGAACTAAATATTCAACATACAATTGCAACAAACTTTTTAATATTTAAAATTGTAAAATCTATCACTTGAAACTAAAGCAGATGGTGGGGGAATGAAAACAAAACATGATTAAAATCTCAAGGTTCTGTCATCCCGAGTTGTTGTGGTCCCTAATCTACTTGGTCAGAGGAGGTATTCAACCCAACCTGAAAGAAATATTCTTTTCAGCAGTTATGGGTTACGTTGTCCGAGAGATATTTGTAGATATGAGGTGAATGTTTGTCTAAGGAGACAAATTTAAGTCGACCTTACATAATAGAAGACTATGTCATTAATTGTACAATTATGATTCACAACTCAAACAATAGAAATTCATTGGGGATCATACGGGCTCCGACCGTGACCGTAATATAATTGTTTCAATTGGCGGCAACCACTCGGTCAAAGAAATCTCGTCATAACCACTATTGTGATGTCATTTCGATGCAAAACCAAGCAGACAGAAGAAGACTCAGATCATATCTTTACTGGCATGTGATTTTTTTGAATGTCGATATAGGGATGCGGTTGATATAAAATTCACTCTTTGTGAGCTGAAGTCAATCATAAATTTGTCACCCTCGACAAACTGTTGCGGAGGATGGATGACTTTTTACTTCTAGTTTTTAGTGATTGATTTTAACTTAGACGATTTGGTTAATTATTTTAAAATCTTGGTTTAAAGATTAACATTTCGGATTGAAATAATCTACAACTCGACCATCATTGTGGCGTTAAATATTTTAAACTTTTATATTTGAAAGGGGCATTTAATTTTGTTAGTTTAAAGTTTTAGGGTATGAGTCATGTCAACTCGTGTCCTTATAAGGAGAATGATCGGACTGGTGATTTAAACTTAAAAACTTATTTTAGGATTTAAACGTTTATTTCAAAATTACTAGACTCCCAACTCTAGCCCTTGCGATGAGGAGAATCAGACCAGTTGATTGAGATTTACAACCCTATCCTATAGACAAGATGACCTGATTAGCCAGCGCAACATTCTCAAACTAGTATTTGAGCATTCAATATATCGGTTGGAGTACATGTTGGCTTTTAATTCTGATATTTGAGTTATTTTAGTTGCAGCATTTTCTGTATTAAGATAATTTATATGATTTTAAAATATGAATTAAATCAGATAGATTGAAAAAGTGCATCTCAAAAAGTTTGCAAAACTCTTGAGGTATTTACATTCAAATTAATTATTGTATTAAAACCTGATAAAGTCATAAACCCATTTAAACATCTTGAAAGCTTGTGTGAATAGTATGACTTTACGTTGCACACAAGTTTTCATTTTAAGCATTTTTTTGCATTCTATTCGCTAGCAGGTGTAGAGCAAATTTCGTGGCGATTTGATATATTAATTCTTCATTTCAGTATTTAAAAATAGCATTTGTGTCTTAAATTTAACACTAATTTATAAGATTTAACAATTAAGTTAAGCTCAACCCCCAATTTGTAAAATTTGTTGTTCAATTTAAATTTACCCTCTCAATTTATTACATTCATATAATTCAATTTTAGGTCATTTTATAAGTTTATAAAGTTCAAATATTAAATTATTTTACAATTCAAAATTCACCTGAAATTTTGGAAGCCTCCCAAAATCATTCCTAGTTAGGGGGTTGTATCGGGGTGTCTGTCAGCCCAACTGTCTACAAGGCGCACTGATCAGTTTCATGAGACACCGTGGCTATAAATAATATTTTTACCTACTGGTCTATAAAAATATGAGTAGGTCTTTGATTATCCTGCATTAAAATGACATGAGCCTAATTTCCCTGCATTTATATTTTTGCATGTGTGAGGCGGCGACGATGACAATGAAATGAGATCGGCAAGCTAATGCATTGCCACATAATCATTTTCTTCTTTCCTCACTTTTTTTCTTAAAACAACACAACACAAAGTATGAAACTGCAAGTGGGGAATTGAGTTTGGCTCAGTTTTAGACTCGGACTATCGCTGGATCGAAAAGTATTTATTCCCATTTTGAGTTCACACAAGAGAGATAAGGGAAAAAAACAAGGGCATCGGTTTGGGTCGAGCTCGGGTAGTGCAGAGCTTTAACGAGTCGATCTCGAGCTTATGGAGGCACGACAGGGAGGTGCACTCGGGATTGCGAGGAAGTGGCAACTTCGGTGTAGGGGCTTCACTGCAAGAGTGGGGCGGTTCTTGCGACAATGAAGACGACGACGTCTGCATCTTGGTCCCCTAAACAGAGGAACGGTGAGGTCTTCGACAGGTTAGGGCAAAGCAAGTGGCAGAGAGTGTCACGACAGTCTGCTTCAGTTTTGAAGGAAGAACAATTGATTGCAAAGGCTCACGCACTTTGGGAGTCACAACAGAGAAGCTTACGAGCGTGAAAGTTGCGATGCGGGGAAAAGAAGAGAGTTTCGAAGGTTTCTATATGCAGTAATCCTGTCGNGAGCAAGTGGCAGAGAGTGTCACGACAGTCTGCTTCAGTTTTGAAGGAAGAACAATTGATTGCAAAGGCTCAAGCACTTTGGGAGTCACAACAGAGAAGCTTACGAGCGTAAAAGTTGCGATGCGGGGAAAAGAAGAGAGTTTCGAAGGTTTCTGTATACAGTAATCCTGTCATCGCTTTCCCAAGAGAAATCACCGCGAGTATATCCTAATAGAAATGGCGCAAAAGCAGAGAAAGACGGGAGTCTTCGTGCACAGTGATCTCATAGTGTCTTTTGCAGCTAACCCTAACAACAACTGCCATGCGATTGGGAGCAGGCGAGTAAGACTAGGAACAACCGCGACCAAGAGGAAGTAGCACTTGGACTTTGACTGGAGCGAGGGAAGGAGAAGCAAGGGGTTTTTCTTCTCTGTGGAATTTTTTTTTTTGTAATCGACCCGATTCCCCCTCCCTCCAAGAGCTTCGAATTAGTTCTTAATAGTAATAAACGGCGAGAGCAGTTATTAAGCAAAGTGTCCTTCAATAGGCGGAAGCAGTTAAGATTTTAGAATTAACTAATTAATTTTTCTCTTTTGTAATTCAGTTTTATTTATGATTAATAGTGATATTAAATATCTAGGTACTATGTGTGTAAATAGGAAGGTATAATATGTAAATACAAAGAATTGTGTGGTATGTATGTAAATGCCCCAACTCAAAAAGCCACGCTTATTAACTAGAAAATCAAATTAAAGTAAACATTAATAGAATCGCCTTCTCATCAAATATAAAACTTGCCTGTCAGGATCCACTCCAGTTGCTGAAAACGCCGCCATAGCTCTGTCTATGATCTCAACAATAACTTGATGAACGTGCCTCGATAAGTATCGACCTTGCCCGAATAGGATAACAAATTGCATGTCCAGATAGAACTATCGAAAACAATGGAGGAAAGAATGTGAGTGTTGAATCCATCCGTCGTCCGTAGTATTAGAAGAGACAGAGTGAAATGTACCTGTTGAAGACCAAGAGGGCCAAGAGGTCGAGGTCCTTCTTCGATATCTTCCCAGAAGTTCTGGTCTTCAGATAGCCATAGTATGACTGTTTCGGTAAGTCTCATCATTAATAATGTCGAAAATCGTTCTCTTCCAACAAACATGTCGGCAGCTATGGCAGACATCCTGTTTAACTTCGCATATAACTCCTGGATACGACAGAATTAAAAAAAAATGTAAATAGAATGTAACACAATCAATAATCTAATGCATTAGAGGGGAGAAAAAACAGAAGATAAGGGCCAACAATGCCAATTTAGAAATAAGCTGGACTTATTTAAATTTTACAAAAATAAAAATAAAAAAAATGTTTTCCATACTCAATCATTATAATCTGAGACCTGAAAAAGCAATCCCAATGAAATTCTACTAGAATAATATGTAATTTTTCTTTTAGCTTGAATGCTGGTTGTGCTGGTTGGATGTGTTTTTTGAAAACATTGGTGCAATTGAAAACAATAGATTTTTAGGAAAGTTGTCTCTTTTTTGTCGGATCTAATGCAAATNTATGTAGCACTTTGGTGCTTTATGCATGAAAAAGTGTTTTTCACTTTTAAAAAATTATAGTGGTGCTATTTATGATGTGATTGTGAACTCAAAAAATTATGATCGCTCCCCGGGACTCTTCATTTATTTTTGATTTTTTGTGTTGAGAGAGCTTTTGGAGGGTAAAATTTTCAAAAGACAAATTGAATTGTAGATAAAACACTATCTAAGGATTTTGCCCTTATTTTGTGAGGAATTTTTTTATTTGTGATTCGAGGTTTCTTATAGGCGCAAACCCTTATGATTAATTACCTCTCTTGATAACGAGAGATAGCACTTTCGATTAAGGCTAGTCATTAAGAACTAAATATTCAACATACAATTGCAACAAACTTCTTAATATTTAAAATTGTAAAATCTATCACTTGAAACTAAAGCAGATGGTGGGGGAATGAAAACAAAACATGATTAAAATCTCAAGGTTCTGTCATCCCGAGTTGTTGTGGTCCCTAATCTACTTGGTCAGAGGAGGTATTCAACCCAACCTGAAAGAAATATTCTTTTCAGCAGTTATGGGTTACGTTGTCCGAGAGATATTTGTAGATATGAGGTGAATGTTTGTCTAAGGAGACAAATTTAAGTCGACCTTACATAATAGAAGACTATGTCATTAATTGTACAATTATGATTCACAACTCAAACAATAGAAATTCATTGGGGATCATACGGGCTCCGACCGTGACCGTAATATAATTGTTTCATTTGGCGGCAACCACTCGGTTAAAGAAATCTCGTCATAACCACTATTGTGATGTCATTTCGATGCAAAACCAAGCAGACAGAAGAAGACTCAGATCATATCTTTACTGGCATGTGATTTTTTTGAATGTCGATATAGGGATGCGGTTGATATAAAATTCACTCTTTGTGAGCTGAAGTCAATCATAAATTTGTCACCCTCGACAAACTGTTGCGGAGGATGGATGACTTTTTACTTCTAGTTTTTAGTGATTGATTTTAACTTAGACGATTTGGTTAATTATTTTAAAATCTTGGTTTAAAGATTAACATTTCGGATTGAAATAATCTACAACTCGACCATCATTGTGGCGTTAAATATTTTAAACTTTTATATTTGAAAGGGGCATTTAATTTTGTTAGTTTAAAGTTTTAGGGTATGAGTCATGTCAACTCGTGTCCTTATAAGGAGAATGATCGGACTGGTGATTTAAACTTAAAAACTTATTTTAGGATTTAAACGTTTATTTCAAAATTACTAGACTCCCAACTCTAGCCCTTGCGATGAGGAGAATCAGACCAGTTGATTGAGATTTACAACCCTATCCTATAGACAAGATGACCTGATTAGCCAGCGCAACATTCTCAAACTAATATTTGAGCATTCAATATATCGGTTGGAGTACATGTTGGCTTTTAATTCTGATATTTGAGTTATTTTAGTTGCAGCATTTTCTGTATTAAGATAATTTATATGATTTTAAAATATGAATTAAATCAGATAGATTGAAAAAGTGCATCTCAAAAAGTTTGCAAAACTCTTGAGGTATTTACATTCAAATTAATTATTGTATTAAAACCTGATAAAGTCATAAACCCATTTAAACATCTTGAAAGCTTGTGTGAATAGTATGACTTTACGTTGCACACAAGTTTTCATTTTAAGCATTTTTTTGCATTCTATTCGCTAGCAGGTGTAGAGCAAATTTCGTGGCGATTTGATATATTAATTCTTCATTTCAGTATTTAAAAATAGCATTTGTGTCTTAAATTTAACACTAATTTATAAGATTTAACAGTTAAGTTAAGCTCAACCCCCAATTTGTAAAATTTGTTGTTCAATTTAAATTTAGCCTCTCAATTTATTACATTCATATAATTCAATTTTAGGTCATTTTATAAGTTTATAAAGTTCAAATATTAAATTATTTTACAATTCAAAATTCACCTGAAATTTTGGAAGCCTCCCAAAATCATTCCTAGTTAGGGGGTTGTATCGGGGTGTCTGTCAGCCCAACTGTCTACAAGGCGCACTGATCAGTTTCATGAGACACCGTGGCTATAAATAATATTTTTACCTACTGGTCTATAAAAATATGAGTAGGTCTTTGATTATCCTGCATTAAAATGACATGAGCCTAATTTCCCTGCATTTATATTTTTGCATGTGTGAGGCGGCGACGATGACAATGAAATGAGATCGGCAAGCTAATGCATTGCCACATAATCATTTTCTTCTTTCCTCACTTTTTTTCTTAAAACAACACAACACAAAGTATGAAACTGCAAGTGGGGAATTGAGTTTGGCTCAGTTTTAGACTCGGACTATCGCTGGATCGAAAAGTATTTATTCCCATTTTGAGTTCACACAAGAGAGATAAGGGAAAAAAACAAGGGCATCGGTTTGGGTCGAGCTCGGGTAGTGCAGAGCTTTAACGAGTCGATCTCGAGCTTATGGAGGCACGACAGGGAGGTGCACTCGGGATTGCGAGGAAGTGGCAACTTCGGTGTAGGGGCTTCACTGCAAGAGTGGGGCGGTTCTTGCGACAATGAAGACGACGACGTCTGCATCTTGGTCCCCTAAACAGAGGAACGGTGAGGTCTTCGACAGGTTAGGGCAAAGCAAGTGGCAGAGAGTGTCACGACAGTCTGCTTCAGTTTTGAAGGAAGAACAATTGATTGCAAAGGCTCACGCACTTTGGGAGTCACAACAGAGAAGCTTACGAGCGTGAAAGTTGCGATGCGGGGAAAAGAAGAGAGTTTCGAAGGTTTCTATATGCAGTAATCCTGTCATCGCTTTCCCAAGAGAAATCACCGCGAGTATATCCTAATAGAAATGGCGCAAAAGCAGAGAAAGACGGGAGTCTTCGTGCACAGTGATCTCATAGTGTCTTTTGCAGCTAACCCTAACAACAACTGCCATGCGATTGGGAGCAGGCGAGTAAGACTAGGAACAACCGCGACCAAGAGGAAGTAGCACTTGGACTTTGACTGGAGCGAGGGAAGGAGAAGCAAGGGGTTTTTCTTCTCTGTGGAATTTTTTTTTTTGTAATCGACCCGATTCCCCCTCCCTCCAAGAGCTTCGAATTAGTTCTTAATAGTAATAAACGGCGAGAGCAGTTATTAAGCAAAGTGTCCTTCAATAGGCGGAAGCAGTTAAGATTTTAGAATTAACTAATTAATTTTTCTCTTTTGTAATTCACTTTTATTTATGATTAATAGTGATATTAAATATCTAGGTACTATGTGTGTAAATAGGAAGGTATAATATGTAAATACAAAGAATTGTGTGGTATGTATGTAAATGCCCCAACTCAAAAAGCCACGCTTATTAACTAGAAAATCAAATTAAAGTAAACATTAATAGAATCGCCTTCTCATCAAATATAAAACTTGCCTGTCAGGATCCACTCCAGTTGCTGAAAACGCCGCCATAGCTCTGTCTATGATCTCAACAATAACTTGATGAACGTGCCTCGATAAGTATCGACCTTGCCCGAATAGGATAACAAATTGCATGTCCAGATAGAACTATCGAAAACAATGGAGGAAAGAATGTGAGTGTTGAATCCATCCGTCGTCCGTAGTATTAGAAGAGACAGAGTGAAATGTACCTGTTGAAGACCAAGAGGGCCAAGAGGTCGAGGTCCTTCTTCGATATCTTCCCAGAAGTTCTGGTCTTCAGATAGCCATAGTATGACTGTTTCGGTAAGTCTCATCATTAATAATGTCGAAAATCGTTCTCTTCCAACAAACATGTCGGCAGCTATGGCAGACATCCTGTTTAACTTTGCATATAACTCCTGGATACGACAAAATTAAAAAAAAATATGTAAATAGAATGTAACACAATCAATAATCTAATGCATCAGAGGGGAGAAAAAACAAAAGATAAGGGCCAACAATGCCAATTTAGAAATAAGCTGGACTTTTTTAAATTTTACAAAAATAAAAATAAAAAAATATTTTCCATACTCAATCATTATAATCTGAGACCTGAAAAAGCAATCCCAATGAAATTCTACTAGAATAATATGTAATTTTTCTTTTAGCTTGAGTGCTGGTTGCGCTGGTTGGATGTGTTTTTTGAAAACATTGGTGCAATTGAAAACAATAGATTTCTAAGGAAAGTTGTCTCTTTTTGTCGGATCTAATACAAACAAATGTTACTAATTGTCATGTGAATTTCAATCGAATGTGTGCTTTTCTTATGCCTTTAAATTATATGTGAGATTTCTATTAGATGGATTCTAAATGATCGTTTGCATGGATTTCACATAATTTTGATTTCATCCAAACTGGTTGGACGTGTTTTTTATAACATTGGTGCAATTGAAGACAATAGATTTCTAAGGAAAGTTGTCTCTTTTTTGTCGGATCTAATACAAACAAATGTTTCTAATTGTCATGTGAATTTCAATCGAATGTGTGATTTTCTTATGCCCTTAAATTATATGTGAGATTTCTATTAGATGGATTCTAAATGATCGTTTGCATGGATTTCACATAATTTTGATTTCATCCAAACTGGTTGGACGTGTTTTTTATAACATTGGTGCAATTGAAGACAATAGATTTCTAAGGAAAGTTGTCTCTTTTTTGTCGGATCTAATACAAACAAATGTTTCTAATTGTCATGTGAATTTCAATCGAATGTGTGATTTTCTTATGCCCTTAAATTATATGTGAGATTTCTATTAGATGGATTCTAAATGATCGTTTGCATGGATTTCACATAATTTTGATTTCATCCAAACTGGTTGGATGTGTTTTTGATAACATTGGTGCAATTGAAAACAATAGATTTCTAAGGAAAGTTGTCTCTTTTTTGTCGGATCTAATACAAACAAATGTTTCTAATTGTCATGTGAATTTCAATCGAATGTGTGATTTTCTTATGCCCTTAAATTATATGTGAGATTTCTATTAAATGGATTCTAAATGATCGTTTGCATGGATTTCACATAATTTTGATTTCATCCAAACTGGTTGGATGTGTTTTTGATAACATTGGTACAATTGAAAACAATAGATTTCTAAGGAAAGTTGTCTATTTTTGTCGGATCTAATACAAACAAATGTTTCTAATTGTCATGTGAATTTCAATCGAATGTGTGATTTTCTTATGCCCTTAAATTATATGTGAGATTTCTATTAAATGGATTCTAAATGATCGTTTGCATGGATTTCACATAATTTTGATTTCATCCAAACTGGTTGGATGTGTTTTTGATAACATTGGTACAATTGAAAACAATAGATTTCTAAGGAAAGTTGTCTATTTTTGTCGGATCTAATACAAACAAATGTTTCTAATTGTCATGTGAATTTCAATCGAATGTGTGATTTTCTTATGCCCTTAAATTATATGTGAGATTTCTATTAAATGGATTCTAAATGATCGTTTGCATGGATTTCACATAATTTTGATTTCATCCAAACTGGTTGGATGTGTTTTTGATAACATTGGTACAATTGAAAACAATAGATTTCTAAGGAAAGTTGTCTATTTTTGTTGGATCTAATACAAACAAATGTTTCTAATTGTCATGTGAATTTCAATCAAATGTGTGATTTTCTTATGCCCTTAAATTATATGTGAGATTTCTATTAGATGGATTCTAAATGATCGTTTTTTATGGATTTTACATAATTTTGATTTCATCCAAACTGACTTAATTATTATCTAAAATAGAAGTTCGTAACTATGAATTTGGCTTTGTTTGATCGATTTTGTCAATCCATTATGGAATTGCATGAAGAAATCCTACATCAAAGACTTTATGTATCATCTTTTGATAATGGAGCCTAATAGTTGTGTCAAAATATCAACTAGCGTAGGATAATATAGTTGGATCGATTAATAAAATAATGAAAAAATAATTTAAGTGAAATTGGTTAAGATTTGATTTTAAGTAAATTCAATATAATTGTTCTAGGATTCAAAATTATATTCCTGAATTTGATTGGAGGGACAATCTCGGGGGATTTTCAAACTAGATCAATAACTTCAAAAATTCCTTTGAAATTTAAAATGTCCAATTCCCATGATACGGGATTTAACACACAGAACAATAAAAAATAAATATTATTGCTGAAATTCAAATAGGAAGTTACAAACAACCAACTGAAATAGAAAATAGAAACGAACAAGACTTACTAACTCCCACTAGGGTTGGATCAAGGGGAAGTGGAGGTGGTTGTGATGGTGGACGAAGCAGTTGGATAGTAGAAAACAACAAGGCAACAGTTTCCTGGGTTATGGACAGTAAGTACACCACGCATATTGATTTGGCAAGGCCTACCAGATGATGGCAGCAAAGGGGGGAGGACTGGAACAGTGCCTAGGTGGCAGTTATGTGGTTCAGAATGGCTAGAACGGCTGCCAAGACAGAAGAGGGTCGTTTCTGGTAGCCGGACCAGCAGCGAGGAGCTGGAACAACAGCCAAGAGGTAAGAAAGGCAGATAGAACACAGGAACAGCAGAAAACAGCAAAAAGAAGCTCTTACANACGGCTGCCAAGACAGAAGAGGGTCGTTTCTGGTAGCCGGACCAGCAGCGAGGAGCTGGAACAACAGCCAAGTGGTAAGAAAGGCAGATAGAACACAGGAACAGCAGAAAACAGCAAAAAGAGGCTCTTACAGGCAACTGGAATCGGGAAGGGGCGGCCGTGAGCGACGTGGGAGGATGCAGAAGGGAATAAGGAAAGATAATCACCACCTAGGGAGAGAGATACAACCAGAGCACCACCCAATCCCTCGGAAGTAACCCTAAAAGGGAGAAAAACGGACACTNGCAACCGATTATGTCTATCGCTCATTTTTTTGCGAGAATCATCTGCCACACTGGTCTGGTAATGTGAAATGAGCTTGGCGGCTGCTCGTGGGAGCAATTCTTCAGCTAACAGAGATGCATTTGCCAACAAAGCCAACTGTTGCACTTCGGTTTCTGCCAGNTTGGGAGCAATTCTTCAGCTAACAGAGATGCATTTGCCAACAAAGCCAACTGTTGCACTTCGGTTTCTGCCAATCTAACAATTTTATTTGCTGAACCTTCCAAATTTTCGACGTCTTCCATTGAGCCTGGTAAGGCATTAATTAGTAAATTTACATAGGAATTGAATACTTTGAGAAGGCCATCCAATGTGGAGCTGCCCAACTGCATACTCAAAAGTGGGCCTACATCTTCGAAGAAATCCTACAAGAAATCACAAACAACGCATGAGAGAAACCAGATGCATGTGGCATTGTTGTAAAACTCCAATTCAAAGAAAATGGAAATGGATAAACAAAAAACTGACAATCATGTGTATGTTTTGGCATGGCTTATGTTAGGCTTCAAATTTTATCAGAAACAGAGACATGTTCGGCAGTAAATAACAATTTTACTTAAAATCCAAATCCTCAGCCAATATGTGATTATTTCTTCATACAAAATAACTGCCATTGAAAACTGGAAAATATTTGAATTGAATCAAATTATGGTTTTTAGAATAAGTGAAAGCAATGGAAACGATAGTTTACGCAAACAGAATCTTATTTCTTAACCAGCACCAGAAATCTTATTCTATTAACAAGAAGGTTTGAATGGGAAGCAACTCGTAGAAGAAAAAGACATAATAGCTAAGAATTCCATCGACCTACTTTGGTCGGATAAGGGTATTGAGAGCCACATACTCCAACAGTACATAGGCAAACATTCTTCGCCTATCTAGTTCAAATCTCTAGGAAAAAATCACCTTGCTAGAGATTGTGAAAAAGAAATCATTTGTCATGGATGCAATAAGTTGGATCATACCTATAAATCCATTTTAACATAAAAAGAAAGAGTTCATAATCCATGTTGTCTTCATTCTCTAGTGGAAGATGAGAAAATTTTG
>JXCR01048346.1:0-25553 GCA_002079205.1 Phalaenopsis hybrid cultivar | reverse complement strand
TTAAGTGGTTTGACAATATAGATTCAAGGGTTAGCTGTCACCATTTATTTTTTTGTCCCACTTAGATTCTGAAGGTAGTTCTTTGGCGCAACACTTTATTCTGTGACACTTTGTTCTCATGTTCAGGCTGGTGTAAGGCTTTCATACCGTTTGTAACAGCTTGAACTCTCACCCATCACGGCTTTGTCCCATTGGTGCAATTTCCCATAGGGCACCCATCCTAGGAGTGCTCTCATATGAGCATGCCTTTAGAGTTTCTGTAGAAACTTCAACCATTAGACCAAAAAGCACATTGATGTTTAAGAGTTCAATTTTATTTTAGTTGAGGAATTTCATAATCTCTCTCACTGAAATAATTGTTGCCTTTGTCTATTTTCTTAACCCAGAATCATCCATCAGCAATATATATCTATCATTAATTTGTTATGATGGTCTGATACCCGTTGTAACAATCCAAACTCTCATCCATCGACATATTATCCGTTTTGGCCAAATGACCTCATGATTTTATCTCATTGGTGTAACTTTCTTGGAGGTCATCTATCTCAGGTGTGCTGCGGCATGAGCACAATCAATTTTGCTGTTTCTAATGAAAATCTAGTCTTTACATTAAAAGATGCATTGATTTTAAGAGTTCAAATTCATTCTAAATGGGTTCACACTTTGATGATCTTAATAGTGATGTTAATAATGATGATACTGATTTTAAGGCTTAAAGACTTCATTTAGAATTTATTTCTATTCTATATTACTAATTTTATTTATTTTTAACTTGGGACTTCTTTCAGATGTTTTTTATAATGTCTTTTATAAATTAAGCATTGCTTAAAAAGACATTCAAGTTGCATAAAAAAAACTTCTCGATATTTAAAAGTTTATCTTTATTCTACTTAAGTGGTTTGACAATATAGATTCAAGGGTTAGCTGTCACCATTTATTTTTTTGTCCCACTTAGATTCTGAAGGTAGTTCTTTGGCGCAACACTTTATTCTGTGACACTTTGTTCTCATGTTCAGGCTGGTGTAAGGCTTTCATACCGTTTGTAACAGCTTGAACTCTCACCCATCACGGCTTTGTCCCATTGGTGCAATTTCCCATAGGGCACCCATCCTAGGAGTGCTCTCATATGAGCATGCCTTTAGAGTTTCTGTAGAAACTTCAACCATTAAACCAAAAAGCGCATCGATGTTTAAGAGTTCAATTTTATTTTAGTTGAGGAATTTCATAATCTCTCTCACTGAAATAATTGTTGTCTTTGTCTATTTTCTTAACCCACAGTCATCCATCAGCCATATATATCTATCATTAATATGTTATGATGGTCTGATACCCGTTGTAACAATCCAAACTCTCTTCCATCGACATATTATTCGTTTTGGCCAAATGACCTCATGATTTTATCTCATTGGTGTAACTTTCTTGGAGGTCATCTATCTCAGGTGTGCTGCAACATGAGCACAATCAAATTTGTTGTTTCTAATGAAAATCTAGTCTTTACATTAAAAGATGCATTGATTTTAAGAGTTCAAATTCATTCTAAATGGGTTCACACTTTGATGATCTTAATAGTGATGTTAATAATGATGATACTGATTTTAAGGCTTAAAGAATTCATTTAGAATTTATTTCTATTCTATATTACTAATTTTATTTATTTTTAACTCGGGACTTCTTTCAGATGTTTTTTATAAATTAAGCATTGCTTAAAAAGACATTCAAGTTGCATAAAAAAAACTTCTCGATATTTAAAAGTTTATCTTTATTCTACTTAAGTGGTTTGACAATATAGATTCAAGGGTTAGCTGTCACCATTTATTTTTTTGTCCCACTAAGCTTCTGAAGGTAGCTCTTTGGCACAACACTTTATTCTGTGACACTTTGTTCTCATGTTTAGGCTGGTGTAAGGCTTTCATACCGTTTGTAACAGCTTGAACTCTCACCCATCACGGCTTTGTCCCATTGGTGCAATTTCCCATAGGGCACCCATCCTAGGAGTGCTCTCATATGAGCATGCCTTTAGAGTTTCTGTAGAAACTTCAACCATTAGACCAAAAAGCACATTGATGTTTAAGAGTTCAATTTTATTTTAGTTGAGGAATTTCATAATCTCTCTCACTGAAATAATTGTTGCCTTTGTCTATTTTCTTAACCCAGAATCATCCATCAGCAATATATATCTATCATTAATTTGTTATGATGGTCTGATACCCGTTGTAACAATCCAAACTCTCATCCATCGACATATTATCCGTTTTGGCCAAATGACCTCATGATTTTATCTCATTGGTGTAACTTTCTTGGAGTTCATCTATCTCAGGTGTGCTGCGGCATGAGCACAATCAACTTTGCTGTTTCTAATGAAAATCTAGTTTTTACATTAAAAGCTGCATTGATTTTTAAGAGTTCAATTTCATTCTAAATGGGTTCACACTTTGATGATCTTAATAGTGATGTTAATAATGATGACACTGATTTTAAGGCTTAAAAACTTCATTTAGAATTTATTTCTATTCTATATTACTAATTTTACTTATTTTTAACTCGGGACTTCTTTCGGATGTTTTTTATAAAATGTCTTTTATAAATTAAGCATTGCTGAAAAAGACATTCAAGATTTATGTCATGTCCTGTCCCTAAAATATGGAATATCATGGCACGAATTGGCGATCAGACAGAGAAAATACTAGTTAAATATTTTTGGTACTTAAACAAAATCATCTTCAGCATAAAAGAACCATTTTATATACAAAATTATAATTTATAAAATTTGTTCACATTTAAAACTTTTATATTTGGTAGAAATAAAAAAAATTGAAATGTTGTACCCTTCACTTTGGGCTCCTCGACATTTGCAAACAAAATCTTTAACATCCAACTACTCTGAAGGAGGTTTTTATTAAATATTTTTATGAAATAATTTAAAATATTATATATGTTTTCAAAAATAAAAGAACTATTACACATTTCTCAACACTTTCTTGTGTTAACTATTTCTTTTATGTATCTATAGTAACAAATTAGACTGGATTAGCTTCTATCTTTTTTGTTCTTCATTTTATATTTTATCCTTAAGTTAATAATAATTTTTATTATGATTATCCTTCGCTTTTATTTTATTTCCCATAATGAGGATACATATACATTTACTAACCTTCAAATTAATTTTTTCTTTCTTTAGTCTCAATTTAAGTAATTTACTCATGTTTCTTTCTCATTAATCTATACATGTAATATTTGATTAAATTACTCGATAATTGTTTATATTTTTAATTAGGTAATTTTTCTAAATTTCTTTGAGGCATTTGTGTTAATAGTAACTTAATTTTGTGTGTGTATGTGCTGCTTTATCTTTAGTTAAATAAATAATTTAATAGGTAAAATATTGTTATTATAGCTTAGGCCTCGAGGCTTTATACCTCGAGACGATTGAGGCAGTGCCTCAACCAAGTTATGTAAAAAAAAATATAATAATATTAATATATATTATATTATATATATTTCATAAAATGATAAAATAGGGTCAGGAGATAATTTAAGTACGATTACTTGATCTTGTTATTAATTTGTTATTTTATTTTAAATTATATTATAATTCAATTTAATTGATAATAAGAAGAAAATTATAGTGAATGAATAATATTTTCAAGTTGGAAATGAGATAAAATTAGATGATAATAAATATGATGATTCGTTTTAAGATGATGAGATCACTATGAATATTGAACCTCGTGGATATTCAAATTTTATGTGAATCGGTGAATGTTTACCTAGAATCAAATTTCAAACTATTATTTTATATCAATATTCAAGATTATGATTTGTGATTTATACGTTATGATAATAAATCAAATCAACATATCCACGATTTATGTCATATTTATGATTTTTTTTCATTTTTAAGGCTTATGCCTCGATCTGCCTCGAGGCTTACGTCTCGCATCGCTAAGGCAAAACATCTAAATTTTCAATTTTGCTTTTTAAAACTTTTTAATTAAGAATATATTTTTTTATTGAAGTTTTTGTTTTCTAGTTTTTCATATGATTTTTTGCTGGGTTTCTAATTTCAAACCTACACATTGATTAGATTTGAAACCTAAGTTTCAATTTGATTAAGGAAATCATCCTAATTTCCATTATAGTTTTTTAAACTTTTATCCACTTCACATGATATTTTATTATGAATATTAAGCAAGATTTATAGCAATATATATATGAGAATAAGTGAATTTGAAATGAACTAGCAATTTACAAAATACTAATAAGCATGTTATAAGCATCAAGGATGAAGTAGAGAGTATATGTATCCTCTATAAAATATAAGTTATTTATTTGCGGATATTGAGTTTGATAGTCCAAAATTTCATTGACTAAGGATATGTCAATCAAAAGGTTTCACCTTGAAAATACTAACATAAATTTACATATGCGCCCCCAATTCTTATGGATTTACGTATCACACACCAAAACTAGGATTTTTACAAACAGTAGCTTATTTATTCATGAAAATGTAGATTTCCCTGCCTTGGATTATTGAAAGTGTAAATTGGGTGCTGGGTTTGTAAAAATGGATGTTTTGGTATGAGATCCGTAAATACATAAGAACTGGGTGTTGTGTATTCAAATTCCCCAAATTCCGAATAATATTAACCATCAATTAATAACATATTAAAAAAAAAGCACTAAAAATCTCTGTTTCATTAGGATAGACGCTATGTAGCCAATTTTGGTTACTCTATAACCAAGCTAGGTTAATTAATATTGGGATCAAATTAAATCTAAATATATAAGGAAAAATAGTTTATTCTATATTTGCTATCTCAAACCATAGGTAATTTCACGAATCTACACTAAATTAATCTAACTTTAGCAATGTATAGTCAATAAATAATTTAATCTTAAATAAAGTTTATCATGAATCTAAACTCCTCTTAATTACTCAAGTGGAGAAGATGATCAGGGTTAATAGTTTTTTGGTCGTTATGGTGTAAGGAGTGAGTGGGGAGTGCCAGAGAATGGTTGCTTGGTTGAATGAACAAGGGAGAAGTCTGAGGGATATTTGATTTCATAGTTTTTGCTTTCTATACTTTATGCACAGAGGCAATGAAGCATAATGATTGTGCGATAATTAGATGTAGAAGTCTGAATATTGCGCGATAGAGTGTGTGGATTAAGGCTTCAGTTCAACTTAAGTGCGAATTTGTGTTTATGCTTGTTACAGTTATAGCAACCAAGCTGAACCAATAGTTGATTGCATTGTAGCTTTCTGCTTGTGCCGCCAAGTAGGAATTTGAGAAATTCAAAGCGAATAATGAGATCAACATTTAGAAGATAAAAATAAGTAAAAAAAAATTGCTTAATACTTTTAATGAAAAACAAGGGAGAAGTCTGAGGGATATTTGATTTCATAGTTTTTGCTTTCTATACTTTATGCACAGAGGCAATGAAGCATAATGATTGTGCGATAATTAGATGTAGAAGTCTGAATATTGCGTAATAGAGTGTGTGGATTAAGGCTTCAGTTCAACTTAAGTACGAATTAGTGTTTATGCTTGTTACAGTTATAGCAACCAAGCTGAACCAATAGTTGATTGCATTGTAGCTTTCTGCTTGTGCCGCCAAGTAGGAATTTGAGAAATTCAAAGCGAATAATGAGATCAACATTTAGAAGATAAAAATAAGTAAAAAAAATTGCTTAATACTTTTAATGAAAAATGATTTTCTTGGTAGTGCAAATGAAAAGATGAATAAGAAAGTTATTAGTTCAATCATTCTCAATTTGGGAGTTGAATTTCAATGAAAAGATGAATCAGAAAAGTCTTAGTTCAATCATTCTCAATTTGGTAGTTGAATTTCTTTGAAAGGATTAAAGTTTTTTACGCGGTGCTTCTGAAACAGCCGGCTGAACCGACTGGTAAGGAGATCATCTGTACCTCATGTGGAAAGTCCAGTCTAGAGTTGGGATCGAACGGCAATGCCTCCAACCCTTCCCCTATATTTCATTTTATGTTTTCCTGTTTGAGTCTTTATATATATTATTTTATGGAATTAGGGTTAAGTTATGTTTGATTGTTGTTTTTATTTTTTGTGGAGTCTTCTCTTCCCTTGTTAGGGCTGTATTCGACAACAGGTGGTGCTTCAGCTATATCCCACTTTGAGGTGGTATTGTATCCTCTCCTATTTTCCTCCTTACAACCTCTCCTCCACCCCTTTTAGCCGTCAGCCATCCCTTCTCATCCCTGTTGTCCGTACCCCCCCTTTCCCAATAGCATGCTTCTATCCAGCCAAACCAGTCGCTAACCAACACTCTGCCGCCTTCCTACTCTGCTCCATCCAGCTCTCTAACAACCTACCACACCCTTCTCAGCTGGTTGTCCACCTATCCAAGCCCTAATTTGTATCCATCATCCAACACCCTATTACTTCTTTCCCTGCAACCTTCCTTATCGTCATATTCTTCCAGCCCTCAAACCGCCCACTAAATCCCTTCTGAACCTAGCATACAACCACCAACCCTTCCCATTTCCCTTGCTGCTTCACCGAAGCCACCAACGCCCTCAGATCTTCTCTTCCGGCCCTAGCGGGAGGGTGTTGTATTTTATTCTGGTTTTGAGTCGTGTTTGTAATCCTAATTCATTTGCTTAATAAAGTTTGCTTTTGTTTCTTTGTTTGACTATTTTTGGTATCATTTGGTATCAAAGCTAACATAACCTTAGTCCTATCATTGGATTCCCAAGCATCCACCATAACCCGAATATTTTCCTTTATGCCACCATATAACCTTTCCACTTCCGCAAATCTCAAACCCTAACTATGCCACCAAGAATATATATGCCTGAGCCTACCGAGAATGAGATACAGTGAGAGCTGCGTCGTTTTCAACACAGGCTTGCGGAGATTGATGAGATGACCCAGGTGAAGGATATCATCGACCGAGATTTGGAGAGTCTACGGGGAGAAAGAGTAGGATTTGAACCCCTTCCATAGAGAGGATTTCAACGATGAAGAAAATCGGCCACGAGGTTTCGGAATCCAGTACCAGAGGAGGCGTAGAGAGGATCTGAATCTTTTCCATAGGGAGAATTTCAGAGAGGAGAAATAATTTGGAGGGCACAGTCTTCGACTTCAAAGTGGATATACTAGAATTTGAGGGTGATATGGATCCAAGACTTTATTGATTGGTTTTAATTTGTTGGACGGGTCTTTGAGCATAAGGATGTGCCAGGGGATAAGAGGGTCAAATTAGTTGCTATCAAGTTGAAGAAGAGTGCATCTTTATGGTGAGAAAACTTACAGAAAAAGAGAAAATGATAAGACAACGATAAGATTATCAGGTGGGAAAAGATGAAGTGATGTAGATGAGCCTCCCACCCCATTACCACAAGGACATGTTTCCGAGGCTTCATCACCTGCAGCAGAGGGATCTGTCAGTATAAGAGTTCACGAAGCTGTTTGATCAGTTGTAGATGAGGTGTGATTTGGTCAAACCAGAGGAGCATACCCTAGTCCGTTACTTGGGGGTCTTGAAGCTCGCTATTAGTAATGTGGTGTAGCTGCAATCTTATTTGTCCGTTGGATATGTCCGAACTTTAGCATTAAAAGTGGAGAGGCAGCAGAAACAAAACAGATAACTACCACTATCCAGGCAACCTTCTACAGTTGGAGGCACCAGCAAGAGTAGACAGTTTGGATATAGATAGAGACACCCATAGTGAGAAAAAAATCTGAGAAGAGTAGAACGCCTCCCGTCAAAAAATATTTCAAATGCCACGGATTTGGACACATTACCTCCACCCGCCTGATGAGCTAAGTTGTGTTTTTTACCGAGCAGGGCGTCGTGGAGGAGGTTAGGGATGAAGAGAAAGTTGAGGAACATGGTGAGGTGTACCATATGCCACTGAATGAGGAGAGGCACTTGTGGTTCGACGAATCCGATATGCTGAGGATATGAGGGATCTGCAGTGGCTTTACCATAATATGTTCTCACCTCTTGCACAGTGAATGAAAATGTTTGTAGTCTCATCATGAATGAGGGAAGCAGTAAGAATGTGACATCCATGCATGTAGTAGAAAAGTTGTCTCATGACTCAGAGGTACTACCAGTCATATTCTCTAACATGGCTGAAGAAGAATAGAGTCAGCATTGACTGTAGGTGTCTGGTGGAGTTTTCAATCGGGAGCCAACTATAGGATCAGGTGTGGTGCGACTTGGTTTCCATGGATGTCTGTCACATTTTGTTGGGGAGGCCGTGGAAGTTTGATCGGAGGACTTTGCACAATGGATTCAAAAACATTCATTTATTTACCATGGATGGAAGCGAATCATTCTTCTTCCTTCGGCGGAATCTGAGATCACAGGATCACTTGTCAGTAGAGAGCCTTAATGAGAGCACTTTTGGTGACGACAGGGGATGATGAGATTGCGACACCAGCTCTAGACATGGGACAGGCTCGACACAGGGCAGTTCAGGATATTAGGGTCGATGCCTTACCGCCAGCGTCAACTCCATGTGGGAAGGTTTGGGTTTCCCTCGTTGCCGATCATATTGAACCAACCGTGATTAATTTGGGAGATTCAACAGTACATGTGGGGCACATAGTCCTAGAAGATTGGACCGAGATGGATATTTATTCACAAGTGAGGAAAAATCCTCAAGTGTTTTGGGGGATGCTACAACTGACAGTGGGATTCTGGTGTCGTTAGGGTTGCAAAAGAGAAACCAGAAGCTTCGAAAAATTAGCTTGAAGCTCCCCCAAACCCATGAGATTGATGCAAAGCTTCTAAACCGGTTGGCAAACCTGCTAGTAATAAGACTGACTGTAGCCTGTCCGGGAAGGCCTGTCTAGAGTTAGGATTGAACGACAAATTGGAAGGGTGGCAATGCAGCTATCCCTTTCCCCATCTTTATTTTTATGTTTTTTATATTGGAGTTTTTATATATGTTGTTTTCTGGGATCATGGTTAGGTTATTGTCGGCGCTAAAAAGAAAAGAAAGTTGATGAGTTGAGTGTTGCCCGTAAGAAGCTGTCGGTCGCCGGAATCGAAATTTCGTTCCCTGCTTCGGAGGACGTTTTAATTTACATATATATGTTTAATTTTAGAAAAATATGAAATCAAACTGACATCGTATTTTTTATAGTTTAAATAAAAGAACGCTTTACCTCAAATCTTGTATCTATCCCGTGGGATAAACACAAGACTTGAGAATGAGACTCGATCAAATAAACTAAGAAATATATGACATTCATTTGGTCTGCGAAACCGTTTTATTCACCGACAAGTTCCCCTATTTAATACAAATAATTAAATAGGGTTTATTTTAGGCTGGGTTTGGAAAAACTTCCTATAAGGGCAAACCCCTATAGTTAATTACAACTTAAATGATCGAAGTCACTTAAGAAGACTCTCGATAAAAATCCGGGAATACTATCTTCGAAGAGGTCAAAAGGATAGGACTTTTCAACGAAATCGAACGAAGAGGTGTGAAAGGGGAGATGCTCGAATCTGGAACATTGTTGAGGAATCCAAATGAAAAAAAACCAGGGGAGGTTGTAGATCCGGAGGCGAACCTCAGTGACTTCCTAGTCTATCCTATGGTTTGACTTCGATTTTGAGAAGAAATTATTCAAATGTTTCATCCTGTCAATTTTATTTGATTAGAGCTTATATTTGTGTGACACAGTCACACAAGTCGCCTAGAAGATATGAGGGTTTACGTTGTATCGGACGACAACCTCGGAACCTATAACAAGTTGGGGCTTAAACTGCACAGTCTGACTATGCAAAGGCCTAACAGATAATGTGAGGATTTATGTCGCACTAAACAGACTACCTCAAAATCCTATGGCTTGTTTAATTTCTAGGAAAAAAATGGTTTGGGGAAGACATATTCTGCTGTTGAAGATGGTCGTGCTGCCCACCTTGCTAGCTCCAAGCTCCTTGACGTGGCGAGTTTAAGTTTTCTAGGATGTCCAGTTATGATGTCAAATCAAACAACCCTATGATAATAGTCCTCTAAACGTCCTATATCAAAAGAAGGCATGTTTAAAACTATATAATGTAAAATGTGCAATACAGGACAAACAGTAGGATGCATGCAGAACAGTAGCAGGTAGAAACAAGAATAGTATAACATGCTATACAGAAAGAACAGTAGTAGGTAGAAACAAGACGAATATAACATGCTATATAGGAAGAACAGTAGCAGATAGAAACAAGAATAGTATAACATGTTATACGATACAGTAACAGATAGAAACAAGAATAGTATAACATGCTGTACAGAAAGGACAATAGCAGGGAGAAACGTGAATAGTATAACATGCTGCACAAAAAGAACAGTAGCAGGTAGAAACAGGAAAATGAAGTGCTATAAAATGTAAAGCAAACTTGTACGCCCGTGAGATCCGCTGTTCCTTAAGTATACCAACTCTAAATGCTTCACAAAAAGCGAAGTCTGGAAGAAACGTCGTCCAGGAAATCCGAAGAAGAGCGTAACAACGACTCATGACAGAAAACTCGAGAAAATCAACGAGAAAAGACCCAAGTAAAAGAAAGGTAGAAGAATCCTAAAAAATCTTGGAAAAATCCCGAAAGAAAGGAAAAGTAACACGAGTGCCCTGTCCCAAAGCTTCGATAAAACAAACAAAAAAAAAGTTTGGGTGAGGGGGGCCGCAAGTACTCGTATAGGGCTAGACTCAGATATATATATTTATACTCGAGGGTCCTCGAAGGCTACTCGATCACTCGAATGTATAGAACCCGCCACTCGTCTAGAAGTGTGCCTTAAACCTCACTTAGAGGGTTATTTCCCATCCTACACAGGTATTCGTCAGGTGGACAATCAATTTTAAACTGTATTTTTTAAATTTATGTTTTTTGACATGCTCACAAATTTTAAACATGCAAAGAAGATTTATCAAATTTTTTTTTGTTTTGTAGAAAAATATGTTTTTGCTTGAAAAGAGTTTATCAAAACATGTTTTTTTTAGAAATTTTTGTTGTCCACGAGTCAATTACACTGTCGGGCGTGGGACTGGCAACAACCTGAGGAGGTTCGAGCCAACTCCCGCTAGACTTATGTCGGTGAAGGATACCGTTATCCTATTATTCATCAAATGCCTGAATCTTGATGTTATTGGATAGAACATTTTTCTGCTCTATCTTCGGTGTGTCTTTAGCATCACCACCGCACGCCCCAAAACGACTACTTGCGACATTGCTTGATGGTCTCACGTATAACAAAGGGCTATACGTGGACACTTATGCATCGGACATAAACATAAAAAAAACCGAACCAAGAAACTAAGAAAGAAAAGAACAAAAATGGGGTGAGAGAGGAGACACTGATTTATCTAAAACACCGAAAAGTAGAATAGATCAGTCATCAAAACTCCTATCAAAAAGACCTGAAAAAGTAGGGCTCAAGGTATTTCCTAACAAGCTTAAGGGTCACTTTGCACTGATTTTTTTTTTCAAACACCAAAGACGTAGGATTGATCAAGTCAACCAAATGCTTTTCCAAAATGAGGCTTAGAAATCTCCCAAACTACACGAAAGGAAAATAACTCGGAGAATACCACCACTAGTACTCCCAAACTCATGCAAGAAATCAGAATCTTCAAACTTTCAATTTAATTAATAACCTCATATATCAAATAAACATAAAATCTTCCCAGAGAACCAAATAAATGCTCACGGCCAGGGTCAATACAAAGGGATGAACAACAGGTAATGCTCTCGGCCAAGGCAACCAAAAAGGGAAGGGAGAGCTATCAAGGTTCACGGCTAAGGGCAGCAAGGGACAGCTGCTAAGGCCCACGACCGAAGGCAACCCAAGGAACAAGTAAGGCTCATGGCTAAGGGCAACAAGGGACAGCTACTAAGGCCCATGACCAAAGGCAACCCAAGGAACAAGTAAGACTCACGGCTAAGGCAATCAAAAAGAGCCATCGACGGTTGTTATGCTCCTTTGACGTACATAAGAGGATAACTAAAGTGATTATAATTTTTGGGATGACAAACTTGATTCACAATTGAATTCAAGCCACTCAGACTCAACAAGAAGAGTCATACTGTCCCAGACAATCTCTCAATAGGCTCACGGGTAGGGATAGGAGAAGTACAAGACAACCCCCAACAAGCCAAGCCCAAGGGTTTAAAACGAGCCAAACTGAGCCCCTCGACTAAGGCGAAAAATCGCAACCAGCAAATGGCTGAAACCGAGCCTAACGCAATCCAAAACCGAGCCAACCAGGGGGGCCAAAACCAAACCAAATGGCCTACCAACAAGCTCATGGGTAGGACTAACAACGAACCAAATCAAACTCCCAAGCCTCCTCTCGTGTAGGAGCAGAACCAGAGAATAACCGAGCTCCAAAATCAAGCCAAAATAAATCCCTAAAACTCACATACCCAAGACAGGAACTCCATCCAAAACCCAGCCATTTTTTAGGCAAACCGAAAAACCAACAGGGGAAAAAAGGATAAAGCCACACCCCAAATCAAACAAAAATAAGCCTCATAATCAGGCAAGAATCGAGAGCTAGAACAGGTAAGGCCGAGCCCCAATGGAAGCCAGAAACCGAGCCACTCAAGGCTAAAACAGCGCCCAAGCATGAATAAAAAAAAACTCGAGCTTTAACAGAAATTAAAATTCCAGCCATCTTAAGGTTAAACCGAGCCAATCCAAGTTTTTCATCAAATTCCAGAATAGTTAAAGATCAAACGAGCCAAGCAAGGCTAAAACCCGAACCCAGCAAGGGTCGAAAACCAAGCTGCAATTAAGACCTCCAACACTAAGCCACAATAAAAGTTAGAGAAATATTCTCATGCTAAATAAAAATAGATGAAGAGCTTCATAATACATATCCCAACATGCTTGCAAAAGGAGCTAAAATTATCTCAAAGCCATGTTTCAACCTTCCTATTCACAGTAATAAGAATATGCTACGATTTCATCTCAAGCTAATAGAGAAAAGAAGAACACTTATGTCATGCTATATTTCCACTATTCTAAGCAAGTAATCCAATCTAACTCCTGAAACATGTTCACATTTTTATCCTTCACATGCTTTTAAGGTAAATATCTCAAAATACATGAAAGTGAATTAAACTAGCATGTTGTACCATCCAACAGAGTCATGCTCAGTGGCTTGACATAGAGAAAACCGAAAGGAAGCAAGACACCGAAAAAGAGGGGAGAAGAGATACCTTTCTAATGCAAATGTAAAGCTCCAACCTCTCCCCGGTACTCGAATCGGGTCAAAGAAGAAAAAAGAACGCCTTCCCTGCCTACAGCAGGCGAGGCAATCGAAGTGCCCAGGACCAAGTGGCGAGCCGAGTGGCAGAGAGAGAAGCATCGGGAAGAAAAGAAGGTTGCCACTCAAGCGTTCTAGGGACCAAACTCATCAGAGTCAACCTACCAAGAAAGGAAAATCGCAGCTCATAGAGGCAGACGAAGCTCCGGGAAGGAGAGTCTTGAGCAGAAAGTGTCGGGCAAGGACGAATGAGAGGTCAACTCTCCCTCGCGTGGAGGAGAAGAGCTCAATCGGCTCGAGACCGAGAAAGGGAAGAGAGGGACACACGAACGGGAGAGGGAAAGGGAGGCAGAGCTCGGGTGCGTGAGTTTAGGGATTTAGGGCTTTAAAAGGAAAAAAGGATTAATTTTTTTAAATTAATATATATATATATATATGTATGTATGTATATGTATGTATGTATTAAATCCCATGCAAATTATTCGCGCGCAGTGCCTTAGCAAAATGGGTGTTCCCCTAGGCAAAATCGACATTCTGGACGCGCCGATGCAGTCTGTTCTATCATCCGGGGTCGCTCGGACGACATCGTCGACAATCGGGTTAAAAACACGTCAAAATTCAAATCTCATAACATTTCAACCTGCGATCGATCGTCTCCAAAATCTATTTAAGTCCTCGACAGATAACGGTGCAAGTGATGCGAATTGTAGTGATCGGCCATGTCGACTCTCTGAATTGCGAAGTTTGTTCGCGCGGGAGTGCAAATTGTGCAAAAGACCACCCTAAAGCTTAAAGGTCCTATAGAGATTCCTTTTGAGTTCCCTCATGTTGGTTTCACCCTTCTAAGTGCTAGAAGTCGATGCCACACACGCGTAACTCTAAAAGGGTACAGAAGTAGGTTGAATTTCTAAAATGAGGCGGGTCCCATTTCTAAGGTTCTAGGCTAGTCAAAGGGAGATTCCTAAGGCTAGATCCTAAATCCTAAGAGATAGACTAGACCTCACTAAAAATGAGGTCAACAGTTATGTTTGGCTGTTTTTTGATTCTGTGTGGTGTCTCCTCTTCCCTTGACAAGGTTGTATCCGACGATGAGTGGTGCTTCGGCTATATCCCGTTGAGGTGGTGTTGTATTCTCTTCTATCTTCCTCCCTACCACTTTTCCTTCACCCCTTTTAGCCGCCGACCATTCTTTCTTATCCCTTGTGTCCGTGCCGCCCCCTTTTCCTACAACAAGCTTGATGTCCCAGCCCAACTAGTCGCCGACTAGCACTTTGCAGCTTTCCTCCCTGCTCCCTCCAGCCCTCCAACAGCCGGCGGCACTCTTCCCAGCCAGCTGTCCACCTATCCAGGCCAACACCTGCATCCAGCCGCCTCATATCAGCTAGTATCCTTGCTGTCCAGTTTGTGCCACCATCACCCAACACCCAGCTGCCTCTTCCCTGCAGCCTTCCTTACTGTTCTACTCTTCCAGCCCTCAAACCGCCCTTCTAAGTCCCTTCCCAACCTACTTTACAGCCTCCAGCACTTCCCCTTGCCGCTTGGCCTACGCCACCACCGCCCTCAGATCTTCTCTACCGGCCCTAGCCCGAGGGTGGTGTTTTTGTGTTTTATTCCCGTTTTGAGTTGTGTTTGATTCGTTTGTTTAAAGTTTGCTTTTGTTTCCGCTGTTTGAACTAGTTCAAGCATCAGTTTTGCACATGAGATTTGACAAAGGTTGGAATTTCTTTACACCATGAAATCATTTACTAATTGTCTCTGTTTGAAGAAACATATTTTTATGAAAGAAGATTCATCATTTTATGAGCATTGTGAAGTCTATAATAAGCTGCTTTTAGATCTTGCAAATATGGATGCAAACATTGAAGAAGTTAAAAGTTTTGGTATTATAATGCTCTGTTTCATGTACTATGAGCTCATTGTCGCCGCTTTATTGTATGGAAAATATACAATTTTCTCAAGAGAGAAGTCCGCTATCAAATGAGTTGAGGAAGAAAGTAAAAGGTGACATATTAGTTGAGGGCTTATTTGGGAGGAAAAATAGTTCCCGGGAGAAAATTAGAGGAGATCAAAATTAAAAAAAAAGGCGTGCTACTACTTAAGAATAGGACACTGAATATTGAAGAACTTAGGACAAAAGATGAATAAGAAGGCAAATCTTTCTCTAAAGCATTCTTAATTGTAGAGGAGCTGAAAGATGTGTCTAATTTAGTTTCAACAGCTACAAATGGTTTTACTCTTTTCCAGCAAAGGTTGTATCTTAGGTTCTATATGTTCATGTCAAATGACCTCAAATAGGCTTTGCTTTTCTTGTAGAATTTTGATGGCAAAAATTCTGTTATGAGCAATGGCATGACTTGTCATATTTGTGGGGACACGGCAATTCAAATTAACACATGACAGAGATGTGGGGATTTTGGCTGGCGTAAAAATGTTATAGCACTAAAGAAGAATTTTATGTCTTTTGATTGTTTCAACTCTAATGAGTGCATATTCATATTCACCACTAAAGGCGTTGTTTTAGGGCAAAGCAGGTTGATTAACATTCTTTTCGCTTCAGTTTAGTCCTATAATAGGTTGTGCATCAATTTTTTTCTTCATACAGTTTAATGAGATATTAAATGAAAGGGTCATTATATTATAGGTAATGTTTGAGGTTGATTAACATTCTTTTCCCTTATGTCTGTTGCATATATTAGAGCGGGGTTTATTAGAGTTGAGATAGATATACTATGGGTTAGATGATTGGAGCTTTAGAGTTTTTTGAACATTATATTATGGGTAAGCATTACACATTGAAGTTTTCTAGTGAACTTCATTGGATCAAGAGTATTTTGGACTATTTCATTCCAATTCTTGCTTTACTATCAATGTCATATCAAATTTACATGCTTGTTTACTGTCCTGACCCGTCCCGGGGCTTGAAATTAACCAAGATGAGAATGGATTGTGAGACGGTGAAATAATTTTTTCATCGTTCTATTTACTTATTTAATTGTTATTTTAGAATTTTGGATGTTCCAGAGATGGAGGCTAGGGATGATAATGATGTGGAATTTGATATACCCCATGATGTTACGGTAAATTTTGGTGTTTTGTTGAGATGATGACTGCAGTGATGTGGATGATTATGACTCTCAGCCTCAATCTATTAGCAGTGGAGGAGCACCGATGGATTAGTACTTAAAGCTCTTTTAGGATATGATTCTACCTTTATTTTCTGGAGCATGAGGGCCAATGGAAGCTGAAACTGGTGGTTGAGAGTGGAGAAAATCATTAATAGTATGATATGTCTACCAAAGAGGAGAGTTACACTTCACGCCTTTGAGGAAGAAGCTGAGTGGTGGTGGCAAGGACAGATACGAGAGAAGTTTGGTGGTAGAACCAACCACTTGGGAGGAGTTCGTGACAACCTTCAAAGATTTGTTTGTACCATTGTTAGCCAGGAGACAGATGCCTGATAAATTTATTAGGCTGGTACAGAGTAGTTGATCAGTTATGTAGTACGAAGTAGAATTTACTCTGCTGTCTAGGTATGCACTGCAAATCATTCCTACTGAAGAGGGGAAATGCCACAAATTTATTTCTAGATTGAAGAATTCAATCAGACATCCACTAGTGCCACTTGGGATCAAAGACATTTTAGTGCTAATGGAGAGAGATAGGCGGGCGGAGGTCGATTTTCAGTAAACACAGAAGCGCAAGGATTTGCATATGAGGACGAGTTTGAAAGAAGTAACACTAACATTTCATTAAGGAGAGTCTAATGGGAAGAAGATAAGTCGTACACTGATAGAGTTATGTTGACCTCATTTTTGTGAGGTTTTTTCTTCTTCTCCTTAGGAGTCTAGGATCTAGCTCTAGGAGTTTCTATTGACCATCTTAGAAAACTAGAATTTAGACCCACACTTTTAGAAATTCTAACCACTTCCTATTTTCCTTTGATGTCTAGCATTTATGGCACAAAACCATCATCTTATGAACGAGCGGTGATGGGCTATTTTGTGAAGACTCAAGAGAAAAGTTCCCAATAGGACTCCAAGCCTTAGGAAAACATTCGTCACGACTTTTTCGTCACATACACACACAAAATGCACAAAATTCAATAAATTGCACGAAATCGGATTTCAATTAAGCCTAAAAGACGGGTGAAAATGCGAACTTCTCCGGATGATCTCCAACGACAAAATGGACTGCGCCAACGCGTTCGGAATATCAATTTTGGTAGTAAAGGACACCCATGTTGCCATATTTTCGACACGAGAAAATTGACACGCAAATCGATGAATTCGTCAAAACGACCTCTGACGGTGAAACAAACAGCGCCGGTGCGTCCAGGAATGTTGAAATTACCTAGGGAGGACATCCATTTTGCTAGGGCGCCGCACATGGATAAATCGCATGAAATTTGATATATATATATATATATATATATACATATATATATATACATATATAATTTTATTTTATTTTATTTTATTTTTTTTATTTTAAACCTAAATCCCTAATCCCACGGTTCGCTCGATCGCACGGCTCCCCTTCTTCCCGTTCGCGAGGCCGGCCCGATCCCTCCTTCCTCTCGGTCGCGTGCCCTAGCCGAGCCCGATTCTTCTCGCGAAGCTTCCTCGAGGTCCCCTCGTGCTCTGAAAAGCTTCCACCTACTCCCTCTGACGCGCTCCGGCTTTCCCCTCCCACGCCTCTGCGATTCTTGTCGTCTTCTCCCGCGCGATTTGTCGCTTCTCTTGGCTCGGCTCACCGCCCAAGTAAGGGACGAGAGAGGCTTCTCCTCCCTTTTCTGCTATAAAACCCCACTTGGGGAAGAGTTCTAGGGTTGGCCGAATATTTTTGGAGAGGGTGGAGGTGCTGTCGAAATCTCCTCTATATCTCCTTGGTTCGATTTTCCTTGCTCTGTTCATCTCGTGTGTTTGAGGCCTTTTGGAAGTGCTGTGGAGAAGATTTGTGGAGGTTTTGGGGCCGAAAATCTGGAGAGAGGGGAGGTGTTGCCGATTTGTTTTTGAGCTGGTGTTCACGGGAATGATGTAGCTTGTTTTCTATGCTTTCTTCTAGATCAACCAAGTGAGGTTTGGGGTTATTGGACTTTTCTAGCTGTTCATTTTATTCAGTTGAAGTCTCATTGCAATATTCTTATGTTTTTTTTTTTTGCTTACTTGAGTTGCTGCTTCTGATAAGACATTTATCTCTTGAAGTTTAATTACTTAGAAAATCATGATATCAGGAAAGAAGCAGTTATATTAAATATATATATCGTTCCCTTTGTTTTCTTGGTCAGAATGCTTTGAAATTTCGTAAATATCAATGCTTTAAGTGTTACACAGGCAATTGCCTCTTTAAGATACAGCTAGCAGTTGTTTTAAAGTCGTGAATTGGGTGGCGCATGAGTTGATACTGGCTATGATTTATATAGAATTTGGAGGTAATTGTTTTATTTTATTTACCCTGTGCATGTTCTCTGATTTCACGGTGGCATTTTTGGTATGACATGAAATATTTAGGTGGTATAAACGTGAAAATAAATTTTAGAGGTTACATGTGTAAAGACATGAAGAGTGGGGGTGTTATAAAAATAGATATATATGAAGGCTTTTAAGCAATGATTATGTTCCAGGAATTTGAAGTCCCTTCAGTTGGTTTAAAAGGAAATAAAACAAAATATATCACAGGATTGTTCAGCTAGTTTGAGAGGCCTTAAGATTACAATATTTGGAGATGTTTTATTTGTTTTTACATAATATTTAAGGCCTCTTGTGATCTTGCCGAAGTTAACTCTCGATTATACGGAACATATTGATTGAGCTATTTAGTGGGTTGATTTAATTGCTATCTTTGTAATCTTGCTGAAATTAATTCTCGGTTGCATTACATGAGTTGAGTTTTTTTTTTGGAGGATTGGTTTTGTTGTTACCTTTGGAAGCATGTCGAAGTTAACTCTCGAATGGATGAAATAAAAAAAATTGAGCCTTGAAGTATTTTGATTTAATTATTATCCCTGGGGTTTACTGAAGTTGGATTTCTGTTGCATGGGATGCATGTATTACAATCTATACAGGTTGCTAATACAATCCTTATTACATGTTGCACATGAGTAAGTCGGCAAGCATATGCATTTCAAAACTGGATGTATAGAAGTTGAAGCCTGAAGGTTGGACATATGGAATGCTATAATTAGTGGAATTGCTTAAATCATAGATATTTATTCACATCCCAATCATTATGTACCAATATAGATAACTTTTACATATTATATCTAAATATTATTATCTTCTCACATTTACAACACCTAAACATTTGATGTCACGTACAAAACACTGCCGCCTAAATCTTCTAAATCTTTTGGATTTTGGATACTTTGTATGTAATTGCATGAGAATCTAGAGTTCAAATTAATGCTGTTTTTGAAGGATTTAGATGTAAATGCACTATTTAAGTTTAGAGATTGAATATGTAAATGCATAAGTGTTGTGGGGCTACGTATGTATTCGTCGCATTGATTTGGGCCCGTTTCGACCTGTTCGAAACACGATTTGGAAAGGATACCCTTCTTGACTCGATCTAATTATACAAATTGGAGGAAATGATACCCTCTTGGGTTGATTCGTGGATCATTGAGTCGCATTTAGTGAGTTAGTTTGGTGGCTTTCAAGTCACATTTAGCGAGTCATGTTTAGTGAGTCGGTTTTGAGGGATGATCCGCCTCCGTTACGTTGTGTTTTAGGCGGTATCATTTCCCCCTCTCTCTCACCCCATTTTTGTTTTTTTTTCCTTGCTTCTTGGTTCGTTCTTTTTTATGCTTATGTCTGATACATAAGCGTCTACGTATAGCCTTTTGCTATACGTGAAACCATCAAACAAGGTTGCAAGTAGTCGTTTTGGGGCGTACGCTGTTGATGATAAAGGCACACCGAAGATAGAGCAGAAAAATGTTCTATCCTATAACATCAAGATCCAGACATTTAATGAAGAATATGATAACGACATCCTTCACCGGCATAAGTCGAGCGGGAGTTGACTCGAACCTTCTCAGGTTGTTGGCAGTTCCACGCCCGACAATGTAATCGACTCATGGACAACAAAAATTTCTAAAAAAAAAATAAAAATATATAAGTTTTGACAAACCCTTTTCAAGCAAAAACATACTTTTCTACGAAACAAAAATTGATAACTCTTCTTTGCATGTTTAAAATTTGTATGCATGTTACAAACATAAAACATGCTTTAAAGTTGATTGTCCACGTGACAAATTCTTGTTTAGGCTGGGAAATAGCCCCTTAAGTGAGGTTCAAGACACACTTCTAGACGAGTGACGGGTTCTATACATTCGGGTGACCAAGTAGCCTTCGCGGACCCTCGAGTATAAATATATATTTGAGCCTAGCCCCATACGAGTGCTTGCGGTCTCCCTCGAATTTTTTTTTTTGTGTTTTATCGAAGTTTTGGGACAGGGCACTCGCGTTACTTTTCCTTTCTTTCGGGATTTCTCCAAGATTTTTGTGGATTCTTTTTCTTTTCTTTTACTTGAGTCTTTTTTCGTTGATTTTCTCGAGTTTTTCGTCATGAGTTGTTACAATTTTTTCGAATTTCTTGTACGACGTTTCTTTCAGACTTTGCTTTTTGTGACGCATTTAGACTTCCTATACTTAAGGAACAGCAGATCTCACGGGCGTACAAATTTGCTTTACATTTTACAACGCTTCATTTTTCTTGTTTCTACCTGCTACTGTTCTTTCTGTACAGCATGTTATACTATTCCTGTTTCTGTCTGCTATTGTTCTTCTTGTATAGCATGTTATATTATTCCTGTTTTTTACCTGCTACTGTTCTTCATATACAACATGATATACTATTCCTATTTTCTACATGCTATTGTTCTTTCTGTACAACATGTTATATTAGTCTTGTTTTTGCCTACTACTGTTCTACATGCACCCTACTGTTTGTCCTGTATTGCACATTTTATATTATATGGCTTTAAGCATGCATTCTTTTATATAGGACATTTAGAGGACTACAACCATAGGGTCGTTTGATTTGACATCGTAACTGGACACCCTAGAAAACTTAAACTCGTCACGGCAAGGAGCTTGGAGCGAATATCGTGGGCAGCACGACGAGGAACAACTTCAAGGTGGATCTGCAACAGCAAAACACATTCACATCACCTATCACCTTCTTTAGTTTAAATAACAAACCATAGGATCACTCTTTAGGCTTTTTGTACAACTCTAATGTACAATTATAAGTCCTAACGCTTTAGGATTCAGAGGTTGTCGTTCGGTACGGTGTAAATTCTCCCATCTTTTTAGGCAATTTGCACAGTCTGATATTGTGTAAATATAAGTCCTAAATGATAAATAATTTGCAGGATTGAAATATCAAATTAAATCATTTCAAAAGAAATAAAACCGAACATTAGGATAGTTGGGACATCTCCGGGGTTTCTCCTGGATCTGTGATATCCCCTACTTTTCTTCCCTTTGGATTCCTTAAATAATTGTTCTTATTTTGAGTCATTCCCATTTGATTTTCCTATGTCCAACCGTGAAAACCTAAACTTTGAAATCTTGAAAACAAAACCACTTGATCTTAATCGAGAGTTTTCTTAAATGACTCTCAGTCATTTAAGATATAATTAACTATAGGAGTTTGCCTCTATAGGGAACCCAGATAAAATAAACCTTATCTAATCTTCGTATTAGGTAGGGGAACTTGTCGGCAAATAAGACAATCTCGCAGACCAAACGGATGTCACAAATTGTTTAGTCTAGATGATTGAATCCCTATTACAAGTGATATATTTATTATTCGGGATAAGTGTATTGTTTGTAGTATTGTATTAAATCATCTAAATTATTTAAAATGTGAGACTCGTTTGGTCTCACTTATTTTAAAAATTAAAATATTACTTTTAAAAATAAAAAAAAGTTATATTTATATTTAAATTCTTTTCAAAATCACAAAATCATTCACTTTTTCAAATCACGAAGTTAAAAAAAAACAGCCGACAAGTTATCAGTCAGACTGACAGCAATACTATATAGTCATGTGTTAAGTGTGGGAAGCAACATCGTGTGGGTGTTTGTTGTGTTTGAAGGTGTGTTACTTATGCACACGGTCTGGATATCATATGAGAAATTGTCCTAATTCTACTAAAAAATTCACATCAGATGCTAAATTAGAAAAAAATTCAACTTAGAGGAAGTTTTAGGAGGGATCTGCTTTTAGTAATTGTCAACAGAGAATGATAGAAGTTGGTACTGTGACTTGCAAAGAACAACTGAGGTAGAACACTCAACCAAAATTCTTTCCCTTAACTCATTAGGAGCCTGAAGAACATGTTGACACTTGGAGAGTTTGATTGAGTGCTTTGCTATTTAGGATGTCATGTTGATTAGCTAGTGTTGAGTATCGTTATGTACTTTCATTTTTGAAGTCGATTGTAATGTTAGTTATGTTGTTTTGATTCAGATATATGGGGATTGTTCATTTTAATTATCTTATCTCAGAGTTGGATTTATCCTGTCTATTTTTATTACCATTTAACAAGATATTGAATATTTGTGTGTAGTTCATGTTCAATCTGTGTAATGTTTAGTTAGTGTGAAGTTTCTTAAATTCGAGGACGAAATTTTTATAAGGAGGAGAGATTGTAATAACTAAAAATAGTAATAATAATAATAATAATAATAATAAATCGAATAGGTGTAGGGATATGGATATCTTTGATTACGACATAAAAGTTGCATCCTTTCAAACCAATCGAACAGAACAAGTGAGAGATAGTGAGAGAGATCGAGAGAGGAGAGACTGTCATGCCCGAGCCAAGAAGAAAAAGAAATTGAAGAAGAAGAAGAAGAAGAAGAAACTGAGAGTGGAAAGGAGGGAGACGAGTTGAGTGCTTCATATACCCCGAGCCAGGTCATGACACTTATTTTCATAGATGATTTCTTAAGAAGTTATGAGTTTCCACGCTCATGCAAATTTGTGATATATTTCAGACATTTAAGAAGTGCAATACACAATGAGAAATAAAAAGGAAATAAGATCAGGAGGTTGAGGAGTCGTATTACTTGATTTCTACTCTTTTTTTGAGTCTGAGATATTTTATCAGAAGGAAAGTGTTTTTACGATATAAGATTGTTGTGGGTATGCCATAGTTGAATGAGGTGACAAACAAAATAAACATGACACCCTTGAAGTCGGCCAAGTCATGTTATCCAATGTTGATTTTGAGTAAAAATATGAAGGCAGAGGCAGTTAATAATGCATGCTACTTGGTGAATAGATCTCTAACAATTGCTTTTGAGTTGAAGACTTTTTATGAGGTATGGTCGAGTCATCATACGAATTATTAGTTTTATAGGTTTTTGGTTGACTTGTCTATGTTGATTTCAAAGAGGGCTATTAAAAATGTAAAACAAAGAAGATTATATTCCTTGGGAGTGAATATGGAGTGATGGCACATAGGCTTTATTATATTAATGCCAGGCACCAGGATTCTTGACCAACAAATTTGGTAAGTTCAATGATACAGTTATTATAGAGGAGTTGGAGCCTTCAGAAAAAAAAATGAACTTATGACAGGGTTGAACTCCCTAAAGATAAAATAATTATTTATGGCAAATGGATCTATAAGCTCAAAGATGACACTCATTCTATTAAATACAAAGCACAATTGGTTGGAAAGGGTTAGAATCAAAAAGAAGGTATGGACTTTACAGAGGTTCTCTCACTTTTAATTAAATATAGCTTAATTCATGCTTTGTTGGCAATGGTTTAATATTAGAACAACTTGATATGATGGGAGATTTTCTCTATGGTGATTTGGACGAGAAGATTAACATGCAACTACTACTAGGATTTGAAATCGCTAGAAAAGTTGATAATGTGTGTTTATGAAAGTTCTATATGGATTGAAGCAAATCGTTCAAGTAGCGATACTGGAAATTTAGCGATTTCATGATTATCCATGTGTATGGGAGTAAATTTTATTGTTTTGTGTACCCTAAGAAATTTGCAAATAGATCTTACACATATGTGCTCTTATATATTGTTGATATGTTGATTGTAGTCATAGACATCATAGACCCAAATAATGAAAGTTGATTTGATTACATCATTTGAGTTGAAAATTCTTAATGTTGCTAAAGTTTTTAGTGATGGTGACAGTCACAAATAGAAAATTAAGCATGTTCACAATAAGCATATCTCGAGCTATTGGACATATTTAGCTTGTAGAATGCAATGCTAAGTGACTTATTTTGTTTGTTAGTCATTTCATTTATCAGCAATTTTTCTTTAATCGACAGAAGAGAAGTATACTTGTTCTAGCTCAATTATCATGTTGGCTATGGTGCATGCACATCATGCATTTTACATGCAATCAATTTTATCAATAGTTACATGGATTGGCCTGGTCGAGCTTCTTAAGAAGCTATGAAATGGATTTTGAGTAATCTTAGAGGCTCTCCAGATTATGTTGAATGTATGGCACCGGCTAATTTGATTATGGTGTTGTAGAATTTTGTGATTCATATTATATTGTTGATCATGATACAAGGAGATTCCATGCTTGGTGTGCCAGCAATTGGAAGTCACGTTTTCATTCTCTAGTTGTTATGCCTACTACAGTCCATATTTTCTTGAACTATCAAAAAGGAAAAATAAACTATTTGATTGATGCTCAGCTGAAGATTTGGATTTGCGCTAAGATAGCTTTGTTGTTTATTACAATAATTAGAATGCTATTTATTTATCTAGAGATAAAGTGTATCTTCTTATAAGCAAGTATACCAATTTGTGTTGCCACTTCATTAGAGAAGGTTGAAGATGATCTTGCTGACATACTAAGGTGATCATTGTTCTCATGTTCATGCAATACCTTGATTTATCATTTGTGCAGTTTTTCATGCTCTTTTACATTTTGCGTGGAGACGACGCTTTCATAATTTGAGCAGACTTGTTTATCTACTTCGTTGTTTTTTCATAATATGGACGTTTTGATATAAGGAGGATTTGGAGGTTATAATATTAAATTAATTTAATGGCATATTTGTAATATCACCAAAATTCTATCCCATGTTTCCTGGATCAAATTTATTTTCCATATTGCAGTACCAAGTAAAAGGGATTTGGACAACCACGAGGGATAACTAGCTTTTGTGTGACCGAAATTTGATAGGAGGGGTTTAAGTAATATTTCTAGTCTTGTTTATTTATTTATTTTTTGTTAAAACGTGATAATCTTTCTACCCTTGTATCAAATTTGTAGATGTTACCGTATT
>JXCR01048334.1:937-13117 GCA_002079205.1 Phalaenopsis hybrid cultivar | reverse complement strand
CGTCCTTCCGAAGCGGGCAACGGGATTTCAATTCCGATGGCCGACAGCTTCTTACGGGCAAACCCCACACCAAAAATAGTGCTGACACCTGGGTTCCCTAAGCTGCTAGCCACCTCCCCCTGGCCGGCCGACCAGCCAGCCTAGTGGCCGAAAGAACTAAAAACTGAGAGCCAGCCCCATGACACCTCACCCAAATCAAACCTAGAGGCCAGCTCAGCCAAACCAATTGATGGAGCTCCTCTGCCCTCCACCTAAGCACCACAATGCACCCAAGATTATGCTCTGAGAGCCACTCCCATGGCCATTTTTATAAAAAACTCGCCTCCACGACCATGGGAGGTGTGCTAAAATTTCCTTAGTGAGGCCTCTTCAAAGTGCACATAGAGCTTCCCTAAGATCCTCTCAATGCATTCCAACCATTTTCCCTCACCAATTCCCATTGTCCGAGCTCAATTTTAAGCTTGAAACCTTGCTGGAAACTAGGACAAAACCCAATACACATCCACAGTCCACCAAACGAAAATTAACTTCACCCACACCTTCACAATAGTGAAAGAAGCCAAAGCCCCATAAAATCCCCCTTCCATAGAGCCTTTACCATAGCTCTAGACTAACACCCGAATTCGAGCTTTGTCGAATCCACACCTTGACCTTATACCATGACCAGAGACTCAATCCCTCTTTGGATCATAACGAGCGCCCCAAGACCCTTTGATTGAACCTTCACTTCTCAGAGAAATGGTATAAAACCTCACCTCATCCCGAGCCTATTTTGATTCTCCATTTAATTGGGCTTAACTTAATTGCATGTGTTCGTCTCACTTAGACGAGCCCATAGGACCGAACCCAAAGTGATTTGGTTGAATCTAGGGTGAGATCTTACGGTTTTAGTGTGGACGGTCACGGGATCATTCTATCAAGGACGATGATGGAGAGTCGTTTGATCGAGCGTGTATCAAATGGACGACGGAGATCGAGCCGGACAGTGCTTCGGGACATAAACCGTGGGCCGAGTTAACAGCTACGTAGACGGTAGCGTCCAACCAGAGCGCGGTGCGCATGCCTTAGGAGTTTCCTAGGATCCAGTCAGCACACACGGTTTAAATAGATAAATAGGGCTTTTCCTATATATTTAAATACCCCTAACTTAGAAAATCCATAACTTTGTGTAGAAAAATCACAAAAATAAAATAAAAATACCTTCTTGCACAGTTAACAGAGGACAACAACATGGAATATATTTCAAGTTCATTTGATGCATATTTTATTTTTAATTAATTAAACACTGTTTGGGATAATTTGATTCTCCATGCATATTGATACATCACCTTGGCTTGAAATTTAGGCATGTTATAGCCTCTATTAAGGGAAACATCCTCTGATTTTTGTAATGTGAGAAGAGGTTCCTATATAGAGATCCATAATTTCAAGTTCTTGCACATTATTTCCTTAAAATAATCATGGAAATTAGCAAATTGATTAGAAAATTCTAAAAAAAATTTGGAAAGTCCACCATGACCAGAGAAGCATCTGGAAATAATTTCATGGGTCGGGTCATTTAAAAAGCACTTGAATTTTACAAACAATAAATCACTAAAATAATTAATTTTGGAAAATATAAACATTTAAATGACTTGATTTTTTATCTCCACTGTGGTTTATAATCTNGGGAATTTGTCGGCCAATACATTGGTTTCGCAGACCAAACGGATGTCATAACTTTCTTTAGTTTACTTGATCAAGCCTCACTCTCAATTCTTGGTTCATCCCTCGGGATAGATATAGAATTTGAGGTAAAGTGCTCTTCCATNTTCCTATACAGAGATCCATATTTTTCAAGTTTTTTTCACATTATTTCCTTAAAATAATCATGGAAATTAGCATATTGATTATAAAATCCTAAGAAGATTTTGGAAGGTCCACCATGACTAAAGAAACCCTTGGAAATAATTTCATGGGTCAAGTCATTTAAAATGCACTTAAATTTTGCAAATACTAAATCACTAAGATAATTAACTTTGGAAAATATAAACATTTAAATGACTTGATTTTTGATCTACACCGTGATTTATGATCCAGAGAACTCATCATAAAAGATTCAAAATATTTTGAGTTCATTTAATAACTTAAATTAATTTTTTAAAGATAAATACCACTCTTAACACTTAAATATTTTTTTTAAAAATCAAAATATAACTAAAAAAAATTATGAAACTTAGTTTTTTGAGTTCTCTGTGATCAGGGATATTTTATAAAAATAAAATAATATTTAAAATAAAAACTTAATTTTTGGCCTATTTTAAGTATTTAAATAACTAAAAATTCATAAAAATAATAAAACTCATAGAAATGTTTTAAATTATTCCCTAATTACTTAGGAACAATCAAAATATTTTTTTTGATTTTCTAAATAAAGATATTGAATTTCAAAGCTTAAAAATAATTTTTAAAAGGTTAAAAATAAGTTTTCACTAAAATAATTCCAATAAATCAAGGAAAAATCAGAGAAATATAAAATTTGGTTCTCTGAGTTCTCTGACCTTAGGGAGATTTTTCAAAAATATAAAACTTAATTTTTACCACCTAAAATATTTTATTTTTATTAAATAACCCAGAATTTAAAATAATTCTAATAAATCACAAAAAATTCAAAAAAAATGTGAAATTTGATCCAAAGGCTCCTCTAGTCTAGTTCTACCTCCAATAAAAATTTCAAGAGATTATAATTTATCTTGGTCAAGTTAGGAATTTTCTTTGAAAAATATTATTTTTTGCATTAAAATAATTATATAAATTAAATTAAACGTAAAAAAATCACATTTTCTCCTCTGATGTCTCAATTGACCCATGAATGAGGTAGGATAAAAATTTCAAAGTCATTTGAATTGAATTTGACAAATTATGAAGTGTTAGAGCATGTTTGAATTGAAATCATCCTTAAATAAACTTTTAAGGACTCACCAAAATGCGAAATAGAGTTAGGAAAACCCCCCAGAACTCTACTTTTCCTGCTCTCCATAAATGCCCTCACATGTAAGGGCTAGGAAAATTACCAAAATTTTACCTTTCCTGCTCTTTATAAACTGCTTTAACATGCAATTTAAGTTTTAGGTGGTGGAACGAGAAGACTCGCCAGGTACGCTTTTACAGTTTATAGTACCATCTCTCTTCTGTCTTTTTTCTTACATGTTTCATGCCTGCATTTACCTAAATAAACTTGCATGTCCTGCAAATTTACATGCTAAACAAAGATGTCACCCTGCATGAAAACTAAAACCATCAGGATAGCCACGAGCTTGCATGTTAAACAATGATGTCACCCTGCATGAAAACTAAAACTGCTAGGATAGCCATTGCTAAACAAAGATGTCACCCTACATGAAAACTAAAACCATCAGGATAGCCACATAACCATAATTTGCATGCTAAACAACAATGTCACCCTGTATGAAAACTAAAACCATCAGGATAGCCACACAACCATAAGATTGCATTTACTTGCATGTATGAAAACAACATAAACTTGCATGTTAACTATAACCATAACCCAAAACCAAAACTAAAATCAACCAAGATAAAATTCACCGCCACAACATTCTTTCTCATACTGTACTTTTATATCTGCAAATTTTCTTGCTAAACAACGACATCACCCTGCATGCCTGCAAATTTACATGCTAAACAAAGATGTCACCCTGCATGAAAACTAAAACCATCAGGATAGCCACGAGCTTGCATGTTAAACAATGATGTCACCCTGCATGAAAACTAAAACTGCTAGGATAGCCATTGCTAAACAAAGATGTCACCCTACATGAAAACTAAAACCATCAGGATAGCCACATAACCATAATTTGCATGCTAAACAACAATGTCACCCTGTATGAAAACTAAAACCATCAGGATAGCCACACAACCATAAGATTGCATTTACTTGCATGTATGAAAACAACATAAACTTGCATGTTAACTATAACCATAACCCAAAACTACGAACTTGCATGCTAAACAACGATGTCACCCTCCATGAAAACTAAAACTACTAGGATAGCCGCAAAACAAAAATTAAAATCGAAAAGATTAAACTCACCTCCACAACATTCAAAATATAAAACAACTCAAAATTTAATCACAAACATCACACAAAATTTGCATGTTAACCATAACCATAACCCAAAACCAAAATTAAAAATCAACCAAGATAAAATGGATAGCCACAGAACCAAAATAATCCCAAAACCAAAGCCAAAACCAAAACTAAAACTAAAATCAACCAAGATAAAATTCACCTCTTGCATGTTAACCAAAACCATAACCAAAACCAAAACTAAAATCAACCAAGATAAAATTCATCGCTCAACATTAAAATATAAAACAACTCAAAATTTAATCACAAACATCACACAAAACCACAACTTTAACTAAATTAAGATCTCTATCGAATGATCAGGAATCCCTCGGAGGAGGCAATCTACGATTGCTAACGAGGCTTCCCATAGTTTAAATGAAATTATGGAACTTGTTAAGTTGGGTTTGATAAGTTCATTTAGACTAAGTGAATCCAATAGAAAATAGTGAGCCAGAACGAGGGAACCGTAGGATCCTAACCGGTGTCGCTCTAATAAACTTTAATATAGCCTCTATAAAATTTAAAGAACTTCAACCATAAGGCCACCTGATTTTATATAATAACTTGACACACTATATAACTCAAACTCGTTGCAGCAAGAGCTTGGAGCTAGCTTGGTGGGCAGCACAGCCATCTTCAACAGCAAAACCTGTCTTCCCCACCTAAACCAATCTTCCTTCCTTAGACCTAAACAACAAAGTCATAGGATTTCGAGGATGCTTGCTTATGCAACGTAAATCCTCACCTTATCTTTAGGCCTTTTTATAGCCCTGTTATATAATATAAGCCATAACTCGTCTTAGGATTCCGAGGTTGTTGTTTGTCACGACCTAAATCCTCACATCATTCAGGCTATTTGTGTGATAATTTCACATGAATGGAAGCCCTAACTAATAAAATTAGCAGGATGAAACACCTAAATATTTCTCCTCAAAATTGAAGCCAAATATTAGGAGCTTGGGAAGTCACCGAGGTTCTCCTCTGGATCCATGACATCCCCTAGTTCTTCCTCCTTTAGAAGTCACCGAGGTTCTCCTCTGGATCCATGACATCCCCTAATTCTTCTTCCTTTGGATTCTATAATTGAAACACCTAAATACTTCTCCTCAAAACTGAAGCCAAACATTAGGATAGCTTGAGAAGTCACTGAGGTTCTCCTCTGGATCCATGACAACCCCTAGTTCTTCTTCCTTTGGATTCTACAATAAAAACATGTTCTAAATTTGAACCAATCCCCACACCTCTATGTCCAATTTCGTTGAAGAGTCCTACCCTTTGAAATTCCTTGAGGATAGTAATTCTTGATTTTTATCGAGCNTCCTTACATGCTTTATGCTTATATTATTTCCTTTCATACTTGCATTTACCTACATGTATGAAAACAACATAAGCTTGCATGTTAACCAAAACCAAAATTAAAATCAACCAAGATAAAATCCACCGCCACAACATTCAAAATAGAAAACAACTCAAAATTTAATCACAAACATCACACAAAACTACAACTTCAACTAAATCGGGGATCCCTCGGAGGATGTAACATATGGTTGCTAACGAGGCTTCCCACGGTCTAAATAAAATTATGGAACTCATTAAGTTGGGTTTAGTAAGTTCATTTGGGCTAAGTGAATCCAATATAAAATAGTGATGCCAGAACGAGGAAACCATAGGATCCTAATTTTGGACTAAGTGAATCCAATAGAAAAAAGTGGTGCCGGAATGAGAGAACCGTAGGATCCTAACTCGACACTAAGTGAATCCAATAGAAAGTAGCGGTGTCGGAACGAGGGAACCGTAGGATCCTAACCGGTGTTCACCCTAATCAACTTTAACATGCCCCCATAAAATTTAAAGAACTTCAACCATAAGGCCACCTGATTTGACAATCAACTTTAATATGCCCTCATAAAATTTAAATAACTTCAACCATAGGGCCACCTGATTTGGCATTATAACTTGACACACTAGAAAACTCAAACTCATCGCGGTGAGGAGCTTGGAGCTAGGATGGTGGGCAGCACAGCCATCTTCAACAGCAAAACATATTTTCCCCAACTAAACCAATCTTCCTTCCTTAGACATAAACAAAAAAGCCATAGGAATTCAAGGTTTCTTGCTTATGCAACGTAAATCCTCACCTTATCTTTAGTCTTTTGTATAGCCCTGCTATACAATGTAAGCCCTAACTTGTCTTAGGATTCTGAGGTTGTTGTTTTTCATGACCTACATCCTCATATCTTTCAGGCTATTTGTGTGATCATTTCAAACGAATGTAAGCCATAACTAATAAAATTTGCAGGATGAAACACCTAAATATTCCTCCTCAGAAATGAAACCAAACATTAGGATAGCTTCGAAAGTCACTGAGGTTCTCATCTGGATCCATGACATCCCCTAGTTCTTCCTCCTTTTGATTCTACAATAAAATGTTCCAAATTTTAATCAATCCCCTTTCACAACTTCACATCTGATTTCATTGAAAAGTCCTACCCTTTGAAACTCCTTGAAGACAATATTTCCTGATTTTTATCGAGAGTCTTCTTAAACGACTTTGGTCATTTAAGATGTAATTAACTATAGGGGCTTGCCCTTATAGGAAGCATGTCTGAACCCAGCTTAATATAAACCCTATTTAATCATTTATATTAAATAGGGGAACTTGTCGGCAACTATAAGGTTTCGTAGACCAAACGGACGTCATACTTTCCTTAGTTTATTTGATCGAGCCTCATCCTCCCAGCTTAATATAAACCCTATTTATTCCTTTATATTAAATAGGGGAATTTGTCGGCAAATACAATAAATCCTATTTAATCTTTTATATTAAATAGGGGAACTTGTCGGCAAATACAAAGGTTTCAATAAACCCTATTTAATCCTTTATATTAAATAGGGGAACTTGTCGGCAAATACAAAGATTTCAGAACGGACGTCATACTTTCCTTAGTTTATTTGATCGAGCCTCATCCTCAAGTCTTGTGTTTATGCTTTATTTAATCTTTCATATTAAATAGGGGAACTTGTCGGCAAATACAAAGGTTTCGCAGACCAACTTAATTATTTATATTAAATAGGGGAACTTGTCGGCAAATACAAAGGTTTTGCAGACCAAACTGACGTCATACTTTCCTTAGTTTATTTGATCGAGCCTCATCCTCAATTCTTGTGTTTATCCTTCAGTCATACTTTTCTTAGTTTATTTGATCGAGCCTCATCCTCAAGTCTTGTGTTTATCCTTCGAGATAGATGCAGGATTTGAGGTACACCACTCTTTCATTTTAAACTATGAAAAATATGTGGTCAGTTTGATTTCACACTTCAACGTCCTTCCGAAGCGGGCGACGGGATTTTGATTCCGGCGACCGACAGCTTCTTACAGGAAACTCCCCACAAACCCCCGAAATAGCGCCGACAATCCTATGATTCCTCCCTCTCCTATAAGCATTGAACACCATCAACCACCACTCACCGACCACAACCAATCACCATCAGCAACCCTCTACTACGTTAAACAAAGCTCCATGTGGAGTTGAGACTTGAATTATAAAGGGACAAAATACCGTGAGAAATAATAACTGACACCATAGAGTCGTGAAGCAACCTACGAAGCAGTGCATCATCTCGAACATCGTGCCAACCCCAAAGATGATGTCTTGAAGCTCCAGCAGTTACTCCTCACTATGATTGTTCCCTATTGAAAAATAACAAATACTTATGTGCGTGAATTTTGTAACGCTAGAAACTATCACTATGATTATTCCCTACTGCAAAATAACAAATACTTCTATGCATGAATGTTTTAACTCTAGAAACTATGTAAACCCTTTTTTGACTAAAGAATAAGGAGTTGTACAGGTAATCACCAACTCATAGTAGAGCATTTTAATTGAGCAAAGCCTTGTAGTTTTTTCCCTTCTCATATTTTCCACGTAAAAATTTTTGGTGTCTTTAATATTTGTTTTCTTTTATTTGAATGTGTGATGGATTCATGTACAAAACTAAAAGAATAATTAAGTACTCTTCCAATGTGAAGCTTCTATCACACATCAATTTGGCATCATCTGTGTAAAATAACATCTCATTTGGAACTATCTTCAAGTCTAAAACACCTAGCCCACACTTTGTCTCCCAATAATATATATCATCCAACTGGAAAAGAAACCTTCATTGCGCCACTTGAAGATCATTTCTAAGGCATTCTTTGTTGTGTGGGAAAACCTTCATTGCAATTTAGAAAAGGTCGATCACGTTAATATCTAGGGCACGACTGTGGTGAAGTAGTCAACTTATGTTTCATTCAGACATTAAAAGTCTATTTGAAACTGTTGTAGTTGTTTTAATAAGCAACTATGAAGCTACTGTAAAAGAATCTGATCTTCAAAAAATTGTGCTGACTTCTACAAATTTGTATTAATTTTAAAAAGTTAGCCGCTGCTTTCTAGCAGTCACCACATTTTAAGAATTTAGGTTGAAAAAATGTAGCTTTCCACCACAGAAATTTCTAAAAAGGAGGAGAACAGTTCCCCGAACAAAATTGTAGTGTCGGTTTGAAAAGTAAAGCAGATAAAAAGATGTCTCAAATGGACTTTATGTATTTGAAAATCGCTTCCAGATTGGGGGGAAACTACACAAATAATGCTTCCTCAGTACCCCCCAAACATACCAGATTTCTTCAATTTTATCAGAAAGTTTATCTCTTCAAGGTCTAATACATGGGCTACTTTATAAGCTTGCATAAAAAACACTCCATTAGAAGATAATAATTTAAAAGTAGCAATTAGAAAGTTGTTAAGGAATACACTTGAGTGTGACGACAACCATTTTTCCAAGAAAAATATATATCATTGCAACTAAGGCCCCAGTATTAAGAAATATAGAGCATTCCTATCACTTCATTCTAGATGTAATTGATACCAAGGTCACTTGATTCATCTTCTTCCATCACAGGATACTATCGTCAAGCAGAAGCTTTAAAAAACAACCTCGGATAGGTCAAAGATTCATGATGTATTCCCTTCGACCTCTTCAATAACAACTTACGGTCATCGAGCAGAAGCTTTGATTACTAACCTTAGATATGTCAACTATCATTGGTGGATTTCTAATGAATTTTTCTGTTACAAGTTAGTGCAGTGGAGCATCTGTGGCTATACAACCTAGAATGAGTTTCACATCCTTCATGGATTTTTTTTTCAACTTTATTCCGACACAAGTTAATGTTATCCAGCTTTTCTGGCTATACAAGCTAGGATAGGTCTCACATCTTTCATGGTTTACAACTAACTTCTTACATTGTATGTGGTCATCAAATGGGCCCTTTCTGCTAATCAATCTAGAAAAAGTCACACATTTTTAGCAACTACCTAGAAATTAAGCAAGGTAGGCTCAGAAGTTGTACAACATCAACTTGTAACTACACAAAAGGCAAAGTAAGTATAGTTGATCCCCAAAATTATAGATGTGTAAAATTAATAAAGTTGACTCCCCTTTGCAACGGCGCCAAAAACCTAATTCGTTATTTTATGAATAAGAAATTGAAGCAATTTATGATGGGATTCTACGCAAGTATACGTATCGTTATCAAGTAATACATGACTTTCAGTTTAAGCCCCAAATATCAATCCCACGAGGAAGGTTTAAATTTACAATGGAAATACAAACAAGGAAATTCACAACAATAAAGAAAATCTATGACACTAAATTTGAATGTTTAAGGTGCTATCAGAACTAAATTACCAACTACTAACAAAAATGTAAAGCAAAGCTAAACAATAACTACCGAACTATATTTAAGTGATGAAGTTATCTAATACGAGAAATCATCTTTCTCACTATAATGAGTTTTTGGTTATATGAGAGAAATAAATGGTTTTAATATGTCTTGTGCCAAATAGGAGCAATTTTAATTCTCTACCCTTAGCCAAGTGTTATAGAGAATCGTTGGCTAATATTAGGTTTAGTCTCTAAAACCATGGTTAGGCTAGGAGGATACTATATCTCACTCCAAATCTCTCATTTCCCTTCCCCTGAAGGCTAACTCTCACTTTAGTTCATAAAAATTAAGACTAAATTGCAAATTTTAGTCTGTCACCATAAAATCTTCAATTCTTTGCCCAATAATATATATTTCTCTATTAATTTACACCCAATTCCATGAACGAAACACTCCTTCAAGGAATTGAATGTGATTCTCACTTTGTTGTAAAAATCGTACTCTATTTCCCGGATAGTATGTTTCACAAAAGATGTTAACACTTCAATTGGCCAAATCGAAAAGTAAATTAAGAACAGAGTGAAAAATCATCACAATTTATTTTATATTTAAAATTGGCACATCCAAATTATCTCTTCATTTCATCATATATCAAAGTAGGGAGAAAGACAAAGAAAACTACTCATACCTCATGAGAAAGATAAAACAAAATACGATTTTCATAAATAAAAGAAAGTTTATACAACAGTAATAAACAAACACTACTTATCTTTAACTCTTCCTCAAAGAAAATCCATTATAGCTCCTCTTGCACTCTTTCTCTTATTACAAGACTCTTGATTCTCTCTTCAAAGATGTAGGGAAGAAGAAATCTCTCACTTCTCTCCCTCTCCAACAGCTCTTAGAAGAAATCACACTTAGACTCACCACACTAAACAATACACACAATGGAACACTAAAGAAACTCAATGGCACACTAGCCCCCTTTTCTTTTATCAATTTTTGCTCTAAATATAGCATAATGTCAGTTTTCTAAAAGGTGAATCCAATAAATCCTCAAAAAGCGTCCAACTTCATCGAATTTTCTAGAAATTCGCCCAACACCAACATTGGCGGTGTCAGCGCCTGTGGTCTGAATTATTTCTTATGCTCTATGTTAAATGGTTCCGTCGGCGCCCAGTCTGTCACTGTCTACGTCCCCGATGTTCTGGACTCCTCCTTCATGCTAGAGTTGTCGGCGTCCGTGCTGGCACCGTCGGCGTGGAGTATTTCTTCCAAAACACTATTTTGACTCTAAATTTCATCCTTTTGCTTTCTTTTTGCTTCAAGTGCTAAAAAACATCAACCTGTAATAAAACATGAAAAATACCTTCTTTTAAAGTGCAAAATCACCAAAAATGAGTATAAAGTATAGGTCTAAAAATGTATATCCCCCAAACTTAAATGTTACTTTTCCTTAAGTAACTCCTTTACTACATAAAAATATGACTTATAGTAAAGAGTTTAACTTCTAGATTTTCATATTTGGTCTACTAAATATCATAGCATAACTTAAGAAAAATAAATTAAAAACAACCCAAGTTAATAATAAAGGCATTAGAATATCTAGCAATTAAGTCTAAGATTTCTGATTTTCTATTCTTTTCAAGGAAAATTGCAAATTATCATATTAAAGCCACTTAAAATATCCACATGAAAAAGAACTTCATGAAAACTTTACTAGTAAATATGCTAATACTTAAATACAAGTTTAGAGAATGTAGCTAAGCCTTCTTCCTTAAGTTGATTCAACTGATGTCAATTTTTGATTAGGCATCTCCTCAAGCTTCTACTCACATATTTTTCTTTTCTTTTCTTTCTCTTTTTTTTTTACTTTTGCTTCTTTCTTTTCTTTTTTTTTTATTTAAGGATTACTATATCTGGATAGCCTTTAATAATTTTGAACTTCACTATCCTCTTCTAAAAGTTAAAAAAAACTTTTCACGTTCCTTCACTTTATAAATTCATCTTAGCTTTGAAGATTTTAATAAAGTTTCAATCTTCTCTTTTTACATGAAACTCTAAGCTTCTCAATACTTCAAAAATACAAATTACTTTACTTAAAATGGAAAAACATAGTCTTATTGTCTCATACCAAATACCTTAATCTCTAGAAATAACCTTTATTATTGAAAGTTTTTACTTAACTTTACTATATATTTAGAAACACAAATATAGTTATCCAAAGTTAGGCTCTACTACCGTAGGTCATGTTAAATTAAAAATTTTTAAAATATAGCTCATTGAGGATAAATAAAATTAAGTTTCTTTCTCTAAAAAGAAATTTTTCTTCCCCTCC